>PVHT020000237.1:6688552-6728803 GCA_004024745.2 Catagonus wagneri | reverse complement strand
CCTTTTTTTTTTCTTCACTTGTTCTACCCAGTTATTTCAGGGGTTTCTTGCAGTTTTTGGAGGTTTAAATTGATCAGCATTCAGATGATGATTTGTCCAACTTGTTTTATATTTAGATGCGTTTTTTGATGTATTTGTGGGAGAGGGAGAGCGCGACCTCTTACTCCTCCGCCATCTTGCCGCCTCTCTCCTGCCAGCTTTCAGTTACTTTTATGTGAGAATCGATCTACATGCAGATGTATTTTTTTATGTATTTGTAGGGGTAGGTGAGTTCCATGTCAGATCCAGAAAAACCCAAGTTTGGTAGACTCTGTAGTCTGAAGTAGAAACTAGTCAATACTGTGTCCAGTAGAGCTGGTTGTATCTTTTAATATAGAACAGATTGCTGAACTTCACACCCATAGATTTTGAGTTATAATTTGATAAGATGACATAGGAATTTGGTGTTTTTATATAAATCTATAGGAGATTCCAATGTTCCATCAATGATACAAAGAACCTGAAATACAGAGATTAGAGCTGAGGGCCATATTCTTAGGAAGCAGAAATTTGAGTGAAACCTGAAAGCTAAAATGTAGCCAGGAAGATGGACAATTCATGACATGGTCTAAAACAAAACTAAAAATGTTATAACCCTGCACGGAGCTTCAATCCATTCTCCCCCAATGATGGTTTTTAAAGAGTTTTTAGGCTAAAGCTTTAATGACGTTGGAGCTTTAGAATTTAATAGAGAGTTGGTTTTCAAGTCTTCATGTAACTAAGAACTGAGGGAGCAGTTAAAAAACAACAACAAAAATAGAGCAGCCCATCTTAGAGACTGGAATCAAAAATCTCTTGGTGTGCAGGACTCTGGCATTTAAAAATTTAGACTACTTAGTTTTCAAATACATATATTACTTGTTAAGGCAATAGTTTGATCTGATTATTGTGTGATTTGAATGACCTTGGAGGGAGCCACTTGAAGCTAGACTGAGACATGTAGGGAGGGAGACGAGGTAAGTATTTTTGCATGCTTTCCCCCCATCCCACACACAGACGCCACTTTCAGGCAGATTACCTTGGATGTTAGGAAAAAGTGCATGGGCCACACATGAAAGCCTCGTTTCGAACAAATTGAGTTTTTGACTGTCCTGAGCACGGTCTGAAGTCATCTTTGATAGGGTTCTTTCCCTTACACATCCAGTAGACCAGCAAACCCTATTGTCTCTGCCTTGAAAGTACCTGGGATATCATCTCTAATGCCACACCCTCAGTCCCTCGCTGTGCACCCGTCCGCTGAATACTGTAACACTTCTTAACTGTTCTCCTTGCTTTCACATTTGCCCTCGTATATTCTATCCTATGGATAGGAGCTAGAGTGTCATCCTTTAAAAGAATAAATCGGAAGTTCCCATTGTGGCTCAGCGGTAGGTAGCAAACCCGATAAGTGTCCATGAGGACACGGGTTCAATCCCTGGCCTCACTCGGTGAGTTAAGATCTGGCATTGCCATGAGCTGTGGTGTAGATCCAGACGTGGCTCAGACCTTGGGATGCTGTGGCTGTGGTGTAGGCAGGCAGCGGCAGCTCCAATTCGACCTCTAGCCTGGGAACCTCCATGTGCCGCATGTGTGACTCTGAAGCAGAAAAGGAAAATCAGACTTTGCTCTATCCATTCAAAACAGCACCACCACCCTTTACTGATGACTTTCCATTATATTCAGAATAAATTTCATTTCTCCGCCGCCCTCATGGTCTAGCAACCCCTAGGAGATCTGGTCACTACAAAACTTTCCAGTTTCCACACCTATCACTGTTCCTTTTCCTTATTCTGCTTCATTTGCCTTGGCCTTCTCTCTCTTCTTTAAACAAACCAGAGCAAACTCTTGCCTCAGGGCCTTTGTACTGCATGACAATCTGTTTTAAGTGTATGAATGCTTGGCTCACTCCTCTCAGATGGTTCACCTTCAGGAAGCTCTTCCATTGTAACCTTGTGATCATCTCCAGACTCTTCATCCCTTTGCCTTGCTTTATTTTTCTCCATAACAGTTATTACCCAACATTTTAATTTATTTTATCTTAAAATTTTTTATTATAGTTAATTTACTATGTTCTGTCAATTTCTGCTGTACGGCAAAATAACCCAGTCACCTATCTATCTATCTATCTACTATCTATCTATCTACATATGTATATATACACATTCTTTCTGTCACATTATCCTCCATCATGTTCCATCACAAGTGATTAGATATAGTTCCCTGTGCTCTACAGCAGGATCTCATTGCTTGTCTACTCCAAATACAATAGTTTGCATCTACTAACACCAAACTCCCCATTCATCTCACTCCCTTCCCTGCCTTTCTCCCTTGGCAACCACCAGTCTGTTCTCCAAGTCCATGAGTTTGTTTCTTTTCTGTAGATAGGTTCATTTGTGCCCTATATTAGATTCCAGATATAAGTGATATCATATGATATTTGTCTTTTTCTTTCTGGCTTATTTCACTTAGTATGAGAGTCTCTAGTTGCATCCATTTTGCTGCAAATGGCATTCTTTTGTTCTTTTTATGGCTGAGTAGTATTCCATTGTGTATATATACCACATCTTCTCTTCTTAATCCATTCATCTGTCAATGGACGTTTAGGTTGTTTCAGCTATTGTGAATAGTGCTGCAGTGAACATAGGGGTGCATGTGTCTTTTTCAATGAAAGTTTTGTTTGGATATATGCCCAGTAGTGGGATTGCTGGATCATATGGTAGTTCTATGTTTAGTTTTCTGAGATACCTCCATACTGTTATCCATAGTGGCTGTACCTTATTTTATATTTCTTTTTTTTTTTTTTTTGTCTTTTTAGGGCCATACCCATGGCATACAGAAGTTCCCAGACTAGGAGTTGAATCAGCACCATACCTGCCAGTCTATACCACAGCCACAGCAATGCAGGATCCGAGCCATGTCTGCGACCTAAACCACAGCTCATGGCAATGCTGGATCCTTAACTCACTGAGTGAGGCTGGGGATCTAACCTGCGTCCTCATGGATACTAGTCAGACTCATTTCAAGGCAAGGAATTTCTAGCTCCCATTTCCTGCTTTATCCAGAAGACACAGAACAATAACTCAAAGAGCAGACAACCTTAAAATTTTTTATTTAAAAAAATTTGTATTATATTTGATTTAGCACATTCTGTTGCACAACAAAGTGGCCCAGTCATATATGCATACCTCCTTTTCCTCATAGCATCCTCCATCACCGTCTGTCCCAGGGGACTATATCCAATTGTGAACATTTAATGCAACTCTCTGGCATCTCCTGGGAACGTTTGCTGAGAACTTCATACATCCTGCCATTCAGATCCCTCGGGGCTGGGAAACAGTCTTCCCTAGCATTTATTCATGCCTAAGGACAGTAGTGAGAAGAAATTAAGTGCCAAGAGAGACTGTCATCTGCAAATGTGGAAAGCCTTAAAATTCCCTTCCCTCCAGCCCATTCTGCCAGGGGAGAATGGAAACTTCTATCAGTCCTGTTCAAGAGAGTGGCTCTCCTCCTTGGTAGGTGCCTTACTTATTTCATCCCAACCACCCTTCTGGAATTCTTCTGGAACCCTTATGGAATTCTTAAGTCAGCAACTGTGGAAAAAAAAGTTGAATTTTCTGGAAACCTGTGAAGGACCTCGTTCCATGTGACATCTCTTCCATTTCCCCCTCTCCCAGCCACAGAGAGGTCAGAGAGTCAGATGAAAAAATGAGTTTCTGTGGTTCCAGACTCTCCCTTTTTTGGGGGGGAGACATGAGAATTCTTTCCCTTTTGTAGATTTATGATGGAAGCTTACATGTCTAAAGGGTTCCTTCAGACTTTCAGTTCCAGAAAAGCACTGGCCCTCTCAGTGTGCTGTGGGAGTCTTTCCCCGGGGACTTTGATAGTTCCTGATGTGTGCAGAGCAAAGTGACGGAGAGACAGAGCTGGAGCTAGAAGTGGGTGGAAGAAGGAGGAGGGACTCTGGCTCATTCTCATCCAGGAACTGAGGCTCGGGGATGAGGGGGCGGGTCATTTCTGACTTCATTATCCGCACCTGGCAGAGGGGAAGCCTCTGGATCAGGGTCGCTCAGAGGCAGAGGTAGCTTCCTGTCCCTCTGGAAGTCAAACGGAACGTGTTCCAGCCCCTTGTACAACGGGGTAGAGGCCCTGTGTGTGTTCTTGGGCTGGGAATCTGGGGAGATGGACAAGTGGGGCCTACTTGGCCTTGCATACATACAGTCAAGCCCACGGTCACACCCACAAACATACACATTCACAAACACACAGCCACACCCACACCCCCCCCACATACACAGCCACACCCCACAGTTACAGACACACATCAGTCATACCTCACAGCTACACACACACACACAATCACAAAACCACCAATGCACCATCACATACACATAGGCACAATCACAGTTACGCCCCCCAGTCACACCTCCAGACACACACACACACACACACACACACACACACACAGAGTTGGGCCACTCCGTGGGTGCAAAAGGGAGGTCTCGTTCCTTACGTATTAGCATGGGCTTGGCATTTTCATCTGGTTCTGTGTCTGTCTCACAAAACCTCCTATGAAATATATATGATTCTGATGTTCCAAGTTAATGTAACTAAGATGACACCGGCAGTAAGTGGCCAGGCTAAAGTAACGTCGAGGTCTCTCTCATTGAAAATCCATCTCCGGAGTTCCCGTCGTGGCGCAGTGGTTAACAAATCCGACTAGGAACCATGAGGTTGCGGATTCGATCCCTGTCCTTGCTCAGTGGGTTAAGGATCCGGCGTTGCCGTGAGCTGTGGTGTAGGTTGCAGACGCTGCTCGGATCCTGCGTTGCTGTGGCTGCGGCGTGGGCCAGTGGCTACAGCTACTGTTAGACCCTTAGCCTGGGAACCTCCATGAGCTGCGGGTGCGGCCCTAAAAATGACAAAAGGCAAAAAAAAAAAAAAGAAAATCCATCTTCTTCTCATTAGACCATGCTGCCTCTCACAGTTTCAAACTACAGTCCAGTCTTCGTGGCCAGCCTCTGCTCCTAGGATTCAGAGCTGACGTCTAAACCAGCAGCTCAGCTAAGCTCAGGAGGGTGAGCAAGCACTGCCCTGTGGGAGGTGGGGAAGGCACGAGAGAAAGAGGTGGTTTGGGAGTCCCTTCAGGCCAGTTGGCAGGGGTTCCCAACACACTCTCATAACCTTTCAAGATGCCCTTTTAGACAGATTCTCCTTCTGTGAGAAGAATCAACAGGATCTGCACAATGGCACATGTCATGGATATGTCCCCAGGACAGGAAACAGGTTGTGTTTCCTGGTTTTACATGCTAAATGATGTCCTTGTGTCAGAGGTCGTTTTAGTCTGCCTGTCTTGGCTTGCCTGCCATTTCAGCCACTTCAGTCATGTGAAACACTGGTTGCTGACTTGCCATTTGCCAGCCTGGCACTGCCCCGATCCAAGCCCCTGCCCCCTTCCTCATCTAGCCCTGACTTCTGCCATGTAGAGTCCGCAGGGATTGGACTCCAGACATTGCCCCTGGTTAGGTGTTGGGGGCTCTGGATCTATGAGTGAAAAACTGCAGATAGAACCGCCCCCCTGCAGTGGACAGGGGTTTTGTCCATCTTTGTTGTGTAAGAGTGAGCTTGCCCACACTTTCCCTATAATAAAGGTCTGCTTCCCAGCTCTGGACACATTTTGAGAGAATTTTGAGAACTAATTGGTAGGAGAGTGATGGCATTTCTGCTCAGTTGCTTCATTCCACCCCATGGAGTGTGACTGATTCAGCCAGGTTTTGCCCGGAACTTTCTCATTTTCGATACTGCAAACCTTGCGTCCTGGGCCAGCCCCTCAGCCCCAGGCAGACCAGGGCAAACCTCATCCTCTCCTGTCACCGCTTCTGGGTCACTGTGTCCTTCAGCTCTTAGGATAATTTCCGGGTGCCCTGGTTTGCTAAACGTGGGGTGCGCCAGGGACGTGATGAAATAATCCAGTCCAGAATTGCTCTTGGGAATACAATCCTAGAAATCTCCAAGAGGATCTTTGCTCTTGTGGCCCTTTAGCTCAAGATGGCAAAATCAGTCCCTTTTGTTTGCTTTTCTTCTTTCTGTGAAATAAATGAATTAAGCAAACCCACAAGCAAGAACAACAAATTCTCTCTTCTGTCTCTTTTATTCCCAACTCCATAAACAAAGACTTTGAGAAATTATTTATGGACATCTTTTCTGTTGATACTTTCCTCTGCCTCAAGAATCATTTTGGTGCTGGAATATCTCAGTGTCTATCTCTGACCTCATTATTGAACTCCTGGCTCTCTTTCCAACTGCCTGCCGTTGACTTCCATCTAGATTTAACATTAACACTTTATTTTTTATTTTATTTTATTATTTTATTTTATTTTATTTTAGTGTCTTTTTGCCTTTATCTAGAGCTGCACCCACAGCATATGGAGGTTCCCAGGCTAGGGGTCTAACAGGAGCTGTAGCCGCCGGCCTACACCACAGCCACAGCCACGCGGGATCTGAGCCGCGTCTGCAACCTACACCACAGCTCTCTGCAATGCCGGATCCTTAACCCACTGAGTGAGGCCAGGGATCGAACCCGCAACCTCACGGTTCTTGGTCAGATTCGTTAACCACTGAGCCACGACGGGAACTCCTAACATTAACACTTTAACTTAGTGTCTATAACATATTCTCGATCTCTTCCTCTTGCTACTAAAGCTGCTTCCCCAGTCTACCAGGTATGAAAACTTTGATTGTCTAGAGCAAGACAGAGAGATGCATCAATCAGCCATCAGCTCACTTGGGGACCTCCCTTTATCCCCACCTTTTCGTGCATGTCCTTCTTGGCCCTATCGGTACCCTCAGAACTGTTCACTGAAATTATCAGAATAGCTTCTAACTGTTCCCTCTACACTCTATTTCCTCCAGTTCACATAATCTTAAAAAACTACTGCTACATTAATCTTTATTAAAGGATGCACTGATTAGGACACTTGATTGCTCAGAAATCTCCACAGCTCTCTTATCTACTGAGGTAAGGAAAAAATCCTTCAATCTGGCATTCCATACCTTCTGTTTGCATTTACATGTTCACCTCCTGCCCTCCCATATAGACCTCCTAGCCACACTGAGCTTTTCACTGATAACTAAACAAGCCCTGTTAACAGAGCTTTGCTCATACTTGCAAGCCTCCACATTACCTTTGCACATTTCCTATTTCTACCTGCATTTCACCTGCTTTTCTTTAGGTGTTTTCACATTCTCCCTTCTGTATGAAATGTATTCTCGTCCTTCTAAATCGATCTCATGACACCCATTTTAAACCCTCAGTATTTGGAATATACCTTTCTTACGGAATCTACTTCACTTGACCTTGCATTATAAGTATTTACCTAACTGTGTTCATCTTCCTAAGAAACAAAACTCTTAGAGGACTAACTTCTGCAGTACCTAGCCACGTTTTTGTACATCACAGGTAGGCAATAAGAAGTTGATCTATTGAGTTGTGAAAGATGGGGAGCATTCAGAAAGGTCAAGAGAACAGAAGTGGTCTAGGTGGTGAGATGTTTAAGATGTGACCAAAAGTTGTGGGAATGGAGAGAAAGACACCTTACCTTGAATAGAGTGAGAAGAGCAAAAGACTCGCTCGTGTGGCTAGAGCAAAGGATTTTTGAAGGAGAAAATTGGGAGACAAATGTTAACAAGTAAATTTCAGCCGTATTGTAACAGGCTGATTTGGGCCCACAAAAGTCCTTTTGAGAGCATAGTCTGCCATGCCATTACTGGACATACCATTCAAACTCTATGACAGTTCTGTCTTTGAACTTAGCCAAAACAGAATTTCTAATAGACTGAAACAGACTGAGGCATAGGCAGCCTTTGAATGTCATTATCCTCCTCTGGACCACTGTTTTATTCTCTGTCACTTGCAGAAAAATCATGTACTTATTTGCCCTTTCCTTGACCTTGAATTCTGTGGTGAGGAAGTAATGATTGGCTAAGTTGCCCGAACTCAATATTATTCACTCAGGTACTGATGCTTATTAACAGCTGAACCTCTCAGCATGTCAGAGCCAAGTGTTGATAAACTGGCCTTCTGAAAGATAACTAAAAAAAAAAGTTTTTAGATCAAAGGAAAACATACGTTTTAAGAAATCAGATAGCACTGAAAAACTGCAGGTCATCACCCTTTTTCCTCCCACATATCCAGTCCTATTTCACAGAGAAAATTACATTTAACTTTTCCAATAATTGTGTCCACACCACTTACTGGTAATCTCATACTGCTATGGACTGATTTATCAATTTTGGCTGTATCTGTTCACTTTCCGTTATGATAGATGTGGATTTAACTCTTTAGACTTTACTTCTCCTTCTCCCCCAATTATTACTATCTTAGTTAAATCACTGTTCAGTGACTATATCATTATTATTATGAACATTTCATTCACTGTGGAGTTAGGTATGATTTTATTCCTATTGGGGTTTAGATTTTGTATTTTTCCAAATAAAAATAATGTGTTTGCATGAACCTTTATATCCTGATTTTAAATGCTTTTCTAATAGCTTCACGTTTGGTAGCATATCGTACAGTCCGTGGAAACACTTTTGTTTTTTTTCTGGAGAACTCTGTCCTGAAGTCCAGCATCTTCCTGCTTCAATCTGAACTGGGCTACTCTATCCAAATAGTCAGGTTGGTTTTTTTTTTTTTTTTTAAGTATGCGAAAGATTTTCCTATTTTTATTTATTTTTTATTTTTAGTATTTTTTCATTTTTCCATTATAGCTGGTTTACAGTTTTCTATCAGTTTTCCAACTGTACAGCATGGTGACCTGGTTACACCTACATATATAGATTCGTCACAAGTGATTAGACATAGTTCCTGGTGCTATACGGCAAGATCTCCTTGCTTTACAACTATTAACCCCAGACTCCCATACCATCGCACTCCCTCCCCCACCCTCGTGGCAACCACAAATCTGTTCTCCAAGTCCATGACTTTCTTTTCTGTAGAAAGGTTCATTTCAGCAGTATATTAGATTCCAGGTATAAGTGATATAATATGGTATTTGTCTTTCTCCTGCTGACTTACTTCACTCAGTATGAGGGTCTCTAATTCCATCCATGTTGCTGCAAATGGCATTATTTTATTCTTTTTTATGGCTGAATAGTATTCCGTTGTGTATATATACCACACCTTCTTAATCCAATCATCTGTCGATGGACATTTGCATTGTTTCCATGTCTTGGCTATTGTGAATAGTGCTGCAATGAACATGCATGTGCAAGTGTCTTTTTTAAGGAAAGTTTTGTCTGGATGTAAGCCTAAGAGTAGGATTGCTGCATCATATGGTAGTTCTATGGATAGTTTTATAAGGTACATCCATACTATTTTCCATAGTGGGTGTACCAGCTTACATTCCCACCAACAGTGCAGGAGGGTTCCCTTTTCTCCACACCCCCTCCAGCATTTGTTGTTTGTGGACTTGTTAATGATGGCCATTCTGACTGGTGTGAGGTGGTATCTCGTGGTAGTTTTGATTTTTATTTCTCTGATCATCAGTGATGTTGAGCATTTTTTCATGTGCTTGTTGGCCATCTGCATATCTTCTTTGGAGAAATGTCTGTTCAGGTCTTTTGCCCATTTTTCAATTGGGTTGTTGGCTTTTTTGCTGTTGAGTTGTATCAGTTGTTTGTATATTTTAGAGATTAAGCCCTTGTCCATTGCATCATTTGACACTATTTTCTCCCAACAAATAGTTTTAAGTTGATGAGGGCAATTAACTGTAAGAATGATTTTCAGGATTAATAAATAGAAGGCAAAGTAGCTAATGAGATTGATATGATTAAGGAAAATGAAGAGTTCCTGTTGTGGCTCAGCAGGTTGTGAACCCCACTAGTATCTACAACAATGCAGGTTTTGTCCCTGGCCTTGCTCAGTGGGTTAGGGATCTGGCTTTTCCACAAGCTGCTGCATAGTTTGCAGATATTGCCCTGATCCTGCATTGCTATGGCTGTGGAGCAGGCCTGCAGCTGTGGCTTTGATTCAGCCCCTAGCCTGGGAACTTCCATATGCTGCAAGTGTGGCCCTAAAAAGCAAAAGCAAAACAACAACAAAAAAAGGAAAGGAGAATGAATCCTCGTAATGAAAAACAATCCAAACTATACTTATCAGAATATGAACTCAGAGCTTCCTATAATATTTTGAGTTCCTTGAGATCAAGATCTGTGCTATATTCTCCTTCCTATCCAGTTTCTGGAATAAAGTAGAGCTCACAATTCTTTAGGGAATAGATGGATATGATCTAAAGATCTGGGAAAACCAAGGGAACTCTACCATTGAAAACTTTGGGACTCGAATTGTGGAAGGCACGACTCCTTACACTCAGCCCGGACTGGCCCCTTGTGAAGAATCATGCTGACTTCCGAGCCCTGATTCTCTTCCCCAGCCCAGACCTCAGAATAAGCAGTGGGCAGCCAGTTGTAGAAGGTGGAAAACAGAAGACAGCAAGGGGATCCCAACTGCAGGTGGCCTGACCTTACCTGAACCCTACCAAGACTCTGGGGGAAAAGAAAAGTTGTCTCAGGATCTTATCTGAATTCAGTTCCTGGAATTAACCTGAGCATGGCCCAGCTATAGCTTGCAGGCATATGCAAGTGATTCCTATAAGGGCAGGTAAACTTCCTTGATCTCAGGGAGACCTTGGAAGGGGTGAAAAGAGAAGACAGGAGAGCATGCCTGTCGTTACCATGGCAACTGCCAACTCCTGCAAGCAGAGGAATGAATGCTATGACTTCTGGCAATTAAGGACTATGAAGAGAAGGCTGAAAGCTAGAGGCATATTAAATTGGGGTTTTCAGCCCTCCACCGTGGCCAGTGTTTCTCTAGTGGCACGGAGGAGAATTTGAGGAAGAAAAACTTTCTCATCTTCAGAATATCTGAGCCGTTACTTCCTACCTTCACTGTGTGGGTTCACCTTTGGGCTTCTCCTGTGCCAGGAGCGGGGGGTGGGGGTCCCCATCTTCCACAAGGCAGGAAAAAGAGCGGTGGGATTGGCTAGGTCACCTCCTGAAGGAAGTACACTTCCTTCTCCATAGCCAAATATGTCACATCCCTGGGTGTATGGAGAACGCCTGAGGAGGTGAGGACGGACGAGGAATCTGATGCAAATTTGTGTGAATATTGATAATGAGTCACAGCATGGGGCTTTGGGGAGTGATGCTGAAGTTTACACGTGTGACTTACTTCACATGTTAGCTGAGTGCAGGTGATCAAGTCTGGTGTGCCTGGGCATGTGTCTGTGTATTGGCGTTTCTGTTGTAAGTCAGTGTCTTTCTCCACACGGTTCTGTGAGTTCCAGCATACACTTGTGCATTCCCAGCACCGTGTGTCTGTTCCTTTGCTTCATATCCATATGTTGACCCTGGAAGTCTGAGCTCAGAATAAATATCCGGCTTCTGGGCCATGCCAAGGAACTTTGGGCTCAATCACTTAGGACATTGGGCTTGTCCCACAGTGTTGTTTTTGGATGGTTTGGCAGACATGAGTCTTTAGGACAGAAGATTAACCTTAGTGACTGTTGGTCATGGCACAGCCTGGTATTGAGCCACCCGCTAGGTATCGGAGAAGGAACTGTTTCTCTAAACTCCTGAGGAGGGCACCCCAGGAAATGCGTCCCTATCGTATTTTTTTCAGGCAGGCAGGTGATCCAGACGGAGACATGATTACCTGTTTCTCTAATCTCATGACCACGTTAAGGGATGGGACAGTGTGAGATCCGAAGCTGTCCCTCACTGAGCCTTGAGGGGACTGGATCTGAAGCAAAGAGGGAGAAGCACACGTGGAGGTCGGGTGGCGGGGAGGAGGGCTGCTGTCTGTCAAGGTCAGCTGCACCGGGATCACAGCATAAGCCGTGTATCTAGTGTCACACAGAGCACAGGAATTCCAGTGAGCATTTAACCTGTTACACACTGCCCTAGCTTCTACACTAGCTCAGTCTGTATTCTCTAATCTGTGACGTCTGTGTTTCTGAAGGGAGGTTTATAGGCATAAGGGAATACACTGCTTCCTTCCTTTGAGGTTATACGAGATGTTTTTGGCAATATATGTCCAGCTGAATGTTGTCAAGGAGGATCTAGGTATGTGGCCGATGCCGATAACCAAAGCTGGGAGGACTTCATTAGTTACTCAGGAAGCTGATCATCTCCTCTCCCATAATGCACTAAGAGTCTTGATGTCTGTGCCCAAAATAATCACCAGGCGAGCCTGACTCCAAGACCAATTAATTATGTCAGAATTTCTGGAAATGGTGCCTTGGCATCAGTACTTTTTTTTGGCCACAGTCAGGGCATGCGGAAGTTCCTGGGCCAGGGATTGAACCCACACCACAGCAGTGACCTGCAACACTGCAGCGACAATGCTGATTCTTGACCCACTGCATCACAAGTTTCCATCTGTATTTTAAAATACTCCGTCAGCATTTTAAAATAGCTCTTAGAAGTGGTTGCAGCATGTAGCCAGGGTTGCCAAACACCGAAATTATGGAACTTCTCAGGGTGGACACATGAACTCAGAGTAGTCAACCAGACACTTTGATATTGAACTAGGAATAGGGATAGGAAGGCAGACCCTGTTTCCTTTATCCATATGAGATGCTGGGTGAGCTACTCAATATGTGACGTCTTCGTGATGTTCAGTAGACGTGTCTGAAGACTGAGCTGAGCCAGTTAGATTTTCTTTCTTAGGAACTTGAAGGAAGACAGACCATGGTGGATTCCTGACCTGAAAGTTAGCGTCACTTGGGGCACGGCGGTCATGAGCAGTTTACGCTCATGAAGATTTATCACGTAGAAAGGCTCAGAGGAAATTGCTCAGGAGAAAAGAAGAGGGTGAAAGAGCAGCTGGAGAAGCAAAAAAGTGGCCTGAGGGTTCTTAGAAAGGGGAGGATGGCCAGCCCTCTGGGGTGCCTTGATTCCTCACCTTGCAGAGGTCTTTTCCTACACTGCATCGCAGACAGGAGAACCCTAACGAGCACTCTGATTTAGAACCTTACATGAGAAAGATGCTGTTTCCTGTCGTGTCCTCAGGCCTGGCACATATCTGTCCCGCTGTCTTAAGTGCCCTTCCTTTCACCTCTGTCACTTACCTACTTCTTTTTAAAGAACGGTTTAAATATCACTCCTACTTGGCACCCTCAGAACGAGTTATGGCCCACTCTTTGCTTACCTTTTACTCACACAGCATTTTCCTCACATTTTTATTCCTTTCTGTGTTAAATTGTAATTTTGTGTTTGCTTGAATTCTGTACTTGATTTTGAGCTCTTTTAGGATAGAGGTTATCTCTGATTTGCATTCTTTGCCAGTAGCTAATAATGGAGTTCTTGGTGTATAGCAGTTGCTGAAGAGAAGCTTGTTACCTTCTTAAAGATCAAGTGGGCCTGAATCTGTTGAATTTCCTATTTTCTCATACATGCAGAAAAGGGCTGATAAACATTAAGTCTTCCTGGAATGTCAGATCTGAAGCTTGCAAGTAATATTCTCTGCAATGTCTTATTTAAACTATCTACTAAAAACCCTTAGCAGATAATTCTCCTCTTCTGTCTTTAAACAATATTTTCACAGAATTTTTAAAAGGGAAGACATAAAAATAATAAGATTAATTTTTTAAACCTAGCCTGTCTTTTTTATTTATGGCAATAGGGAAATTGATTATCTAAACAATTAAAATGAGCCAGCCCTAGCATAACTGTCCCAAACATGGGATTTTGAAATGCAAACTTCCTAGTTAATATAGTGACACAGTGACTTGAATTACGACAGTGGTTGTGTAAATACTTGACACTTGGAGTCAAAATGGATCTATATTTTGCATACCTACCTGAGCCCATTATGTGATGCCTTTGAGGGATATCTGGAACTCTATGGACATCATATAAACCTCATGGAGGGATTTGTTTTTTTTTTTTTTTTTGGTTGTGACCTTTTCATTTATGACTTTGAAAGCATTCCGTAAGGAGTTATAGGTCCTGTGGTACAGTCCATTACTGGCTAGTCAAATAGCCACTAATGAGCCAAGGATGAACCGACTGAATTAAGAGAATTTTTAGGAGTTCCCTGGTGGCCTAGTGGTTAAGGACTCAGCCTTGTCACTCCTGTGGCTCGGGTTACTGCTGTGGCTCAGATTTGATCCCTGGCCTGGGAACTTCTGCATGCTGTGACTACAGCCAAAAAAAAAAAAAAGCATTTTTAAAAACAATTAAGGTTCCCTATTACGCTGCTGGTAGGAATGCAAACTGGTGCAATCACTGTGGAAAACAGTATGGAGATTCCTCAGAAAACTCAAAATAGAATTACCATTTGATCCAGCAATCCCACTCCTGGGCATCTATCCAGAGGAAACCATGACTCGAAAAGACACATGTACTCCAGTGTTCATTGCAGCACTCTATGCAATAGCCAGGTCGTGGAAACAACCTAAATGCCCGTGGACAGAGGAGTGGATAGGGAAGATATGGTACATACACACAATGGAATATTACTCAGCCATCAAAAGGAACAAAATACCAACATTTATAGCAACATGGATGGACCTAGAAATTATCATGCAAAGTGAAACCAGTCAGACAATGAGACAGCAACACCCAGTGCTACCGCTTACATGTGGAAGCTAAAAAGACACAATGAACTTCTTTGCAGAACAGACAATGACTCACAGACTTTGGAAAACCTCTGGTTTTTCAAACAAGACAATCTGGGGGGTGGGGGGGATGCACTGAGGGTTTAAAAAAATAAAATAAATAAAAACAAAACAAAACAAATAAATAAATAAAAGCAATTAAAAATTTTTCTCTATTAACATAGGGCAATATCCTTTTTCCTCATGCCTCACTTCCATTGTCCTCATCTTCCCTACCAGCAAGCATTCACTTTAGTCTGCTCAGTGTCTATTTTCTGTACAGGTTCTTGGAAAACCTATAATGATGCTCTGTGGGCAGATGCTTTCATTTATTCTTTAACATATTTTATGTTGAGATAATAGTAGGTTTACATGAATCTGGAAGAAATAGTACAGAAAGATCCCATTTCCCTTTAACCCAGTTTCATCCAATGATAACATCTTAAAAACTGTATGGTGACCCTCCCCCCACCTCTCTATGTAGTTTTTTAATCCACGGTCTACATGGTTAACAGATTGGTCTAAAAATATTAAGTGGAAAATCTGGAAATAATTTATGTTTAAATTGTGCATTGCTCTGAATAGCATGATGAAATTTTGCTCTATCTGAGAAGATGTGAATCATCCCTTTGGCCAGTGTATCATGCCTGTCAGTCATGTAGTAGCTGACTCGGTTACCAGATTGACTGTTGTGGTACCACAGTGCTGCGTTCAACTCTTTTGAACCTTTGTGTTGTAATCCTTGTTTTACTTAATAATGGCTACACCTCTTTACCCTCCCACCAGCAATGTATGAGTGATCCAGCTTAGCCACATGCTCACCAGCATTTAGTGTTGTCACTAGTTTTATTTTAAGTATTCTGATAGGTAAATCTATCTTGTGGAATATATCTTACTGTGATTCTCTTTTCCCCATAGCTAATGACATTGAACATCTTTCAAGTGCCTTTTTTTTTTTCTGTATGTGCTTTTTATTGGTCACACCCACAGCATGTGAAAGTTCCTAGGCCAGGGATCAAGCTCATGCCACAGCAGTGACAATGTTGGATCCTTAACCCACTGAGCTACCAGGGAACTCCTAAATGCTTTTTGATTTAATGCCTCTTCACATCTTTTGCCAACTTTCTAATTGGATTGCTAAATTTCTAATGTTTGTTTTTGAGGGCTTTTTATATATTCTAGATTTATTTTGTTGTGTAACTTGCAAAATTTTTTGCTACTTTATAACTTGAATTTTTATCTTCTTAGCAGATTATTTGGCATAGTAAAATTTTTAAATTTTAGTGAAGACCAGTTTATACATTTTTTTCTCTTAATGAATTTATGTTTAATATTGTTTGAGGGCTCTTTATGCCTGGACCCAGATCCCAAAAATTTACTCTTGTGCTTTTTTTTTCCTATGAGTTTTAAAGTTTTAAGTTTTACATTTTTCTGTCATCCATTTGGAGTAAATTTTTTTGTATAAGGTGTTGGACTTCATCAGTCTTCTTAGATTTTTGTTGTTGTTGTTTGTTTTTGATCTGTGAATATGTCCAATTGCTTCAGCACCATTAGTTGAAAAAGCCATCTTTCCTTTGATTTCCCCAGAGGTGCAAAAGCAAATTAACAGTTGGGCATATTTGTGTGGATTCTATTTCTGGATTATCTGCTATGTTTCATTTATCTATGTGTCTACCTGAATGCCAAATAGTCTTGATTTTTTTTTGTTGTTGTTGTTGCTGTTGTTCTAGGGTCTCATACATGGCGTATGGAAGTTCCTGGGCTGGGGGTCGAATCAGAGCTGTAGATGCCAGCCTACACCACAGCACAGCAATGCCAGATCCAAGCCACGGTTGTGACCTAAACACAGCTCATGGCAATGCTGGATCCTTAACACACTGAGTGAGGCCCGGGATAGAATCCATGTCCTTATGGATACTAGCCTGGTTTGTTATCATTGAGTCATTATGGGAACTCCCAGTCTTGATTATTGTAGGTATATAAGAAGTCTTGTATTTAGGTAGGATTGTTCCTCCCACTTCATTCTTTTTCAAAATTGAGTGTTCCTAATTTCTTTGCCTTTCCATGTAAATTTTAGAATAATCTTGTTGATATCTACAAAAAATATCTTGCTGGAAACCTGACAGGTGTTGTGTTAAATCTGTGTAATAATTTGGGAAGAATTGATATCTTTACTATGTTGAGACTTACATACATGTCCTTCTGTTTGTTTAGATCTTTTGATTTTTTTCATCAACATCATATAGTTTTCAGCATATGTCATATATATGCATATTTAGATTTATGCTTATATATTTAAATTTTAAAGAAATTGTACATGGTATTACATTTTAAATTATGTATCTATGTGTTCATTACTAGCATGTAAAATATAATTGATTTTTGTATATTTATCTTGTATCCTGCAACCTCTGAACTTCTTTTAGTTCTGGGTGGGTTTTTGGGTAGATTTCTTAGAATTTGTACATAGACAGTCATGTCATTTGCAAGTAAGGATATTTTTATTGATTCCCTTCTGACATAAATACCTTTCATTGCTTTTTTGTGTTGCTTAGAACTTCTAGTGCTATGTTGAATAAGAGTAATGAGAATAGATATCTGTGCTTTGTTCCCAGTCTTAGGGGCAAAGCATTTAGTCTTTCACCATAAACATAATGTTAGCTACAGGTTTTTGTTTGTTTGTTCTTTTTTTTTTTTTGCAGATACACTTTATTAAATTGAGATAGGTTTACCTCTTTTTTTTTTTGAGAGAGTTTTTATTATAAATGAGTGTTGAATTTGTCAAATACTTTTCCTACATTGGTTGATATAATCATGTGATTTTTCTTTCTTAGCTTGTTATTATGATGGGTTACACTGATTTATTTTTTTTGAATATTGAATCTCCCTGGTATCACTGGAGAAATACCCACTTTATCATTGTGATAATTCTTTGCTAATATGTTGTTAGGGATTTTTGAGTATATATTCATGAAGGATATTGGTTTGGGGTTTTTCCTGCACTGTCTTTGTCTAGTTTTTGCAGTAGAGTAATTTTAGCTTCATATAATGCATTAGCACATATTTCCTTTCCATCTCTCTACTTTCTGAATGAGCTTGTGTGGAATTGGTATCAATTCTTCTCTAAATATTTGATAGAATTATCCAGTTAAACCATCTGGGCCTGAAGATTTCTTTTTGGAGAGCTTTAAAATTATGACTTCAATTTCTTAATAGTAATCGGGTATTCAGAATTCACACCTATTTCATATTGGGTGAGTTGTGTTAGTTGCTGCTTTATTGAGGACATGGTTTATTTTGTATTAATTGTCAAATTTATGTGTGTAGAGTTGTTACTGGTATTTTCTTATTATCCATATTGTCTTTAGTGTCTAGTGATATTTCCTGCTTCATTCCTAATGCTGATGCTGGTGATTTGTGTCTTCTCTTTTTGATTGGAATTCTTAGAAATTTGCCAGTTTTTTTAATGTTTTCGTAGAATCATATATTCTTTTCATTGATTTTCTCTATTGCTTTTTTGTTTTCAATTTTATTTATTCATGCTCTTTGTTTGTTATTTTGTTTCTTGTTTTGCTTTGGGCTTATTTAATTTTTCTTTTTCTAGGTTCTTGAGGTGGGAGCTTATATTATTGATTTAAGATGTTTCCTCAGTCTAAAGTATAAATTTTAGTGCTATAAATTTTCCTTTCAGCACTGCTTTAGCTGTCTCACAGCTCTGTTCATTTTTCTCTGTCCATTTTCTTCTTTCTATCTTTTACTTTACCACTGCTCTCCTTTTCCTTCTTCATTCTGATGAACTCATCTGTTGAACTTTTTATTTTGGTTACTATTTTTTTAATGTCAAAAAACTAATTGTTAAGTGAATATAATTGAATGAAAAAATATTAATTTTGATAAAATAAATTTAATATATATACATATTATATTATTTAAAGACTTAAAATAAGTAGTATTTATTTATTAATTAAAATAACTTTTGGGTGTAAGATATTTAAATTTCTAAATAGTTCATTTGGTTCTTCCATTGTATTTTCCAAGTTGATTTTTTTCGGTCTGGGAACTTAGCACCAGTTCTCATTCTTTTTTATAAAAAAAGGAATCTAAATCATAATAGAACAACATACTGTAATACTGCTCAGTTTTTACTAGCATCTCTGGAGGATTTTGAAAAAAATAAGATTATATTTAGAGATGCAGTTGCAACACCCTAGCTATTAGCAAAGGAGTCTTCTGACATATGTTCTCTAGTATTCACGCTGAAAAAGTAATACAGAGGTATCTTCCACGAGGATTTAGGAGCTTTCAGAGAAGGCAGAGTTCAAAGGTATATTAGATCTATAGGCTAGCTGATGCTACAGTAACAAGTATGATGAAAATATAAGTGGATTAACATACCAATAGTTTCTCACTATGCTAAATCTACTGTGAATCCAGGGAAGATATCTTTGGTGTGGATATGACTCAAGATTCTAGGTGCCTTTCTGGTGCATCTCAGTCCAATTACTTAGTTATGTGGTAGGGGAGTAGAACAATAAGTCTCATCAATGGTTCCACCATGATTGAGTCATGACATTTCTATCATATGTGACTGGTCCAAGCCAGTCACATGACCATGCCCAAATTCAGGGGTGTGGGAAGTGTGTGTGTGTGTATAAGAAAGAGAGAGACAGACAGACAGACAAAGAGACAGAGAAAGAGACAAAGAAAAAATTTTAGTAAATATAATGTACCTTAGGCTATTGTATGAATATTACTGTGCAAATTATTTTTAATGTATACATGTATAAAACATTCTTGGGATATTTATTTTCTTCACTTTTACAGAGGAGGGAATGGAAGTTCAAAGAGGTTGTATAAATTGTAAAGTCAGAATTTGAACCCACCCAAGGCTCTCTGACTTTAGACTCATTCTTTCTTTTTAATGAATGCAGTGGTACACAACCTATAATGCACAATCCAGCATCCTCTCTACTAATTCTAATTTGGTTGAACATCAGGAATAGGGTGTGAAAATGGATCACACTAGATGGAGGCAAGAGAACAGTAGACTGGTTCAATTTAACAAATTTTTAGTCAGCCCCAAGCACCAGGAAAGCTCATAGTCTAAACGACATGTAAGCTGGTAGGCACCACTTGGCAGAACACAATAGAAATTTTCACAGAGTGTGTTTCAAGGATTCATTTGGGACAATAAGTGGAGGCAGAGTCAGTGCAGCATTTCTGGAAAAGATGATGTATGAGCTTTGTCTTTAAAACTTGATTATCTTTGCTACTTTGGGGCTAGTTTCATTCATTATAATCCCTTTACTATCACTCCTCCCTGTAACCTGTTGATCTCTCAAACATTGTTGAATACTTTGGCATCTGGCTGGGAATTATCTTTCTCACCTCCTTTTATGCCATCATTCCAGGTAATGTGCATGTCTGTGTGGGTTATCCATTCAACACCTTGGCCTCTGTGATCATCTGAACTCCACAGACTTTTACCTAAATTCAGCTCCAGTGACTTGCATTCATTGTTGCCATTAAGACCTCAGAACTGTGAATATTCAACTTACAGATCAATTTATAATTGATAATTATATAATTTAATAATTCTGTAATAATTCTTATCCTGCTGTCAAATAGCTGGACCATTCACTTTTTTCTAACTTCTCAATTTATTATTTCTAACCTGGCACATGAAGGACAGAGAGATAACAGGATTTTGTGAAGCAGGCTGAAGCTTCAGGATATGACCCTGGCAGATGTATAATTTTGTTTGGCGACAGCAGCAGGAGAGATGAAAAAGTTGATGATAAATTTAGTCTATAATATATAGCAGCTGTGGCAGAGTTTCACCTCTATGGCTTTGTATATCATTCTCCAAACTGCTTTCTTAGTCCAACCTTAAATGTTTCTTGCTCTGGCTAGGCGAAATGCCAGAGGAATACGAAATAAATGATCAAAGAATGAGGAATAATAAACAGGAAGCAGGAAGTCCCAGTTTCGTAAAAGGAAAAAAATTGGTAATAAAAGTGTATAATTTTAAAAAATTTGTACCACACCTCTCCAGAAATGAATGAAGTCCCCCCCCGCAAAAAAAAAGGTCCGAGAGCTAAACTTAAAACTAAACTGAAAAACATGTTCTGTTTTTAATATACAGCACTTCTTATTAAGCAATAGTGAATAACAAAAATATGTTGTATGAACCTGGAAAAAAGTGTCCTGTGTTGAAATATGATGCTTTATAAAAAAATAGATTACTAAATAGAGAATGAGGACAGAGATGGGAAATATCCTGGTTATCTGCAGAGATCTTCTACACATGTGCAAGGGGCTATGGGATGATTCCTCAGATGCTTTGTCATTTCTAATTGATTCAAAACTTACGATTTTCCAAAATGGTAACTATCATTTTCTTTGGGGGGGGTCTAGGTGGATAACAGGTGATTTTTTTATTTCTATCTCCTAGTAATCAGAAAAAAAGCATAAATTACTTCTAATTTTTTTTCTTTTTCTTATTAGTCACAACTACAACCACTTGGATCTTGCTTTTCACTTGGGTGGTTTTGGACACAGAAAAGAGGTAGAGAAAAGGAGTGCTATCTAAATTTGGAAGTTGGGACAAAAGAAGACCTATTTTAATATGAGAGTAAGGAAGAATGCCTGAGGAATGTAAGAGGTGAAAGACAAGGTGGGGAGGTGGGAGGCAGTGGTTTATGGATAGATCCTCTGTGGAGAGAGAAAATAGGTAATGGGAGAGATGTTTATCAGATAATTCTTTCTCAAAAAATAATTTTAATTATAGTTGATTTATAATCTTATGTCAGTTTCTGCTATACAGCAAAGTGACCCAGTTAGACATTATATATATGTAGATATAGATATATAGATATACCATATATATATATATATATATATATATATATAGTTTTTTTTCACATTGTCCTCCATCATATTCAATCACAAGTGATTAGATTTAGTTCCCTGTGCTGTACAGCAGGATCTTATTGCTTATCCACTCCAAATGGATTACTTTGCATCTACTAACCCCAAACTCCGCATCCATCCCACTCCCTCACTTTCCCCCTTGGCAACCCACAGGTCTGTTTTCCATGGCTATGAGTTTGTGGGGTTTTTTTTGGCAGACAGATTCATTTGTGCCATATATTAGATTCCAGATATAAGTGATATCATACGATATTTGTCTTTCTCTTTCTAACTTATTTCACTTAGCTTGAGAGTCTCTAGTTGCATTCATGTTGCTGCAAATGATATTACTTTGTTCTTTTTTATGGCTGAGTAGTATTCCACTGTGTATATATACCACATCTTCTTAATCCATTCATCTGTCAAGGGACATTTAGGTTGTTTCCATGTCTTGGCTATTGGGAATAGTGCTGCAGTGAACATAGAGGTGCATGTATCTTTTTCAATGAATGTTTTGTCTGGATATATGCCCAGGAGTGGGATTGCTGGATCATATGATAGTTCTATATTTAGTTTTCTGAAGAACCTCCCTACTGTTTTCCACAGTGGTTGTACCGATTTACATTCTCACCAACAGTGTAGGAGGGTTCCCTTTTCTCCACAACCTCTCCAGCATTTGTTATTTGTAGACTTACTAATGATGGACATTCTGACTGGTGTGAAGTGGTACCTCATTGTAGTTTTGATTTCCTTTTCTCTAATAATTAGTGATGTTGAACATTTTTTCATGTGCCTGTTGGCCATCTGTATGTCTTCTTTGGAGAAATGTCTATTCAGGTCTTCTGCCCATTTTTCAATTGGGTTGTTGGGTTTTTTGCTGTTGAGTTGTATGTGTTGATTATATATTTTGAAGATAAAGCACTTGTCACTTGCATCATTTGAAACTATTTTCTCCCATTCCATAGGATGTCTTTTTTTTTTTTTTAATGGTTTTCTTTGATGTGTAAAAATGCTTGTAAGTTTGGTTGATGTCAGAGAATGTTTTGCTTACGTTCTCTTCTAGGAGTTTTATGGTGTCATGTCTTATGTTTAAGTCTTTAAGCCATTTTGAGTTTGTTTTTGTGCATGGTATGAGGGTGTGTTCTGGTTCATTGATTTACATGTGGCTGTCCAGTTTTCCCACCATCACTGCTGAAGATATTTTTTCCCATTTTATATTCTTGCCTCCTTTGTCAAGTATTAATTGATGTAGTGGTCTGGGTTTATTTCTAGGTTTTCTATTCTGTTCCATTTGTCTGTATGTCTGTTTTGGTACTAGTACCATGCTGTCTTGATTACTGTGGCTTTATAATACTGTCTGAAGTCTGGGAGAATTTACCCCCTGCTTGAGTTTTTGTTCCTCAGGACTGCTTTGGAAATTCTGGGTCTTTTATGGTTCCATATATTTTTTTTTCTTTTTTTTTTGTCATTTTGCCATATATGTATTTTGGATTGTTTGTTGGAGTTCTGTGAAAAATGTCATGGGTAATTCGATAGGGATTTCATTGAATCTGTAAATTGCTTTGGGTAGGATGGCCATTTTAATTTTATTAATTCTTCCAATTCACAAGCGTGGAATATCTTTCCATTTCTTTGAATCCTCTTTAATTTCCTTGGTTAATGTTTTATTGTTTTCAGCATCCAAATCTTACCTCCACGGTCAGATTTATTCCTAGGTATTTAATTTTTTGGTGTGATATTCTAACAGGCATTGTATTTTTATATTTCTTTTCTAAGATTTCATGTTAGTATACAGAAATGCCACTAATTTCTGGATGTTAATCTTGTATCCTGCTACTTTGCTGAATTCATTGATCAGTTCGAGTAGTTTTTGTGTGGAGTCCTTAGGGTTTTCTATATATATAGTATCATGTCATCTGCATTTAGTGCTTCCCTTCCAGTTTGGATACCATTTATTTCTTTTGTTTGTCTGATTGCTGTGGCTAGGACTTTCAATACTATGTTGAATAAAAGTGGTGAGGGGGGCGTCCTTGTCTTGTTCTTGATTTTAGTGGGAAGGCTTTCAGCTTTTCTCTGTTGAGTATTATATTGGCTGTGAGTTTGTCATAAATGGCTTTGGTTATGTTGACATACATTCCCTCTATACCCACTTTGATAAGAATTTTTATCATGAATGGATTTTGGAGTTTGTCAAATGCTTTTTTTGCATCTGTTGAGATAACCATGTTTTCGACTTTTCTTTTGTTAATGCGGTGTATGATGTTGATTGATTTGTGCGTGTCGAACCATCCTTATGGACTTGGGATGAATCCCATTTGGTGTGCTATATGATCTTTTTTATATGTTGTTGGATTCGGTTGGCTAAAATTTTATTGAGAACTTTTGCATCTATATTCATCAAAGATATTGGCCTGTAATTTTCTTTTTTGGTAGTATCTTTGTCCGGTTTTGGTATTAGTGTGATGGTGGCTTCATAGAATGTCTTGGAAGTCTTAAACTTCAAGACAAGTTTAAGGAGGATGGGTATGAGTTCCTCTTTGTATGCTTGGTAGAATTCACCTGTGAAGCCATATGGTCTTGGACTTTTGTTTGCAGAGAATGTTTTTATTACATATTTAACTTCATTTCTAGTGATTGGTCTATTCAGTTGATCTATTTCTTCTTGATTCAGTTTTGGTGGGCTGTATGGCTCTAGAAAGTTGTCCATTTATTCTAGGTTGTCAGATTTGTTGGTATATAATTGCTCATTATGGTTTTTTTTCTTTTTTGTATTTTGCAGTATCTGTTGAGATTTCTCTTCTTTCATTTCTTATTTTGTTTATTTGAGTTCTTTCTCTCTTCTTCTTGGTGAGTCTGGCCAGGGGTTTGTCAGTTTTGTTTACCCTTTCAAAGAACCAGCTCTTGATTTTATTGATTTTTTTTCAATCTCTTATTTTATTGACATCTTCCCTGATCTTCATGATTTCCTTCCTTCTGCTGACTTGAGATTTTGTTTGTTCTTCTTTTTCTGATTCTTTTAGGTGGTAGGTTAAGGTGTTGATTTGAGATTTTTCGTCTTTTCTGAGGAAGGCCTGTATTACCGTGAACTTCCCTCTAAGAACTGCTTTCATGGCATCTCATAGATTTTGAATGGTTGTGTCTTCATTATCATTTATCTCAAGGTATTTTTTAATTTCGTTTTTGATTTTTCTCGTTGACACATTGGTTTTTTAGTAACATGCTCTTTAGTCTCCATGCAGTTTTTTTCCCTCATTTATTTTCCTGTGGCTGATTCCTATCTACTTTCGTGCCATTGTAGTCAGAGAAGATACCTGAAATAATTTCTATACTCTTAAATTTGTTGAGATTAGTTTTGTGCCCCAGTATGTGGTCAGTCCTTGAGAATGTACCATGTGCACTTGAGAAGAATGTATATTCTGATTTTTTTGATGAAATGTCCTGAAAATGTCATTTAAGTTTAACTTTTCCATTGTGCCATTTAGGATATCTGTTGCCTTATTGATTTCTATCTAGAGCATCTGTCTATTTATGTGAGTGGGGTGTTAAAGCCTCATACTTTTATTGTATTCCTATCAATTTCTCCTTTTATGTCTGTATTTGTGTATATTGGTGCTCCTGTATTAGGGACATGTATATTAACAAATGTAATATCCTCTTCTTGAATTGATACTTTTATCATTAAATAGTATCTTTTGTCTTTCTTTATGGCATTTGTTTTAAAGTCTATTTTGTCTGATACAAATATTGCAACTCCTGCATTCCTGTCTTTTCCATTCACATGACATATCTTTTTCTATGCTCTCATTTTCAATTTACATGTGGCTTTTGCCATAAGGTAAGTCTCTTGTAGGCAGCATATTATAGGCTTTTATTTTTTTTATCCAGTCTGCCACTCTGTATCTTTTGATTGGAGCATTCGGTCCACTGACATTTAAGGTAATTATTGATGATACGTATTTATTGTCATTTTAAACTTTGTTTTCCAGTTGATTCTGTGTTTCTCCTTTGTTCCTTTCTTATTGTTTTTGTTGTTGCATTTCTTTTTATTTTATGCTTGTGTCCTCTTCTTTTTAATTTTTGTGACTGTATTGTTTGGTTTTGATTTATGGTTTCCCTGTTTTTCAAGTATGCTAACCCCTTCCTATATCTGCTTGCTTTAGCCTGATAATGATATAGGCTCAAACACATTCTAAAGAACAAGAGTACAGATTTTCTTTCTTTCCTTCCCACATTTTATAATTTTTATGTCCTTTTTAACATCTTCATGTTTATCCTTTGCTGTTCCTTGTGTTTACTTATTGTGCTTTTACAATAGTTTTTTTTTTCTTTCTTTAGATCTGTATACTGGCTTATTTAAGTATTTACTTTCCACTTGTGATTTCCACCATCCTATTTATTCTTATTCCTTTTTTATTTAGAGAAACCATTTCAGTATTTCTTTTAGAATGGGTTTAGTATTTCTGTACTCTTTTAGTTTTGTTGATTGGAGCAATTCTTTATTTCTCCTATTTTAAATGATATTCTTGCTGGTTAGAGTATTCTAGGCTACAAATTTTTTCCCTTCAGAACTTTGAATATATCTTGCCACTCCCTTCTGGCCTGTAGTGTTTCTGTAGAGAAATCAGCTTATAGGGGTTCCCTTATAATTAAGTCTTATTTTTCTGTTGCTGCCTCTCTTTATCTTTAACTTTTGCTGTTGTTATTATAATATGTCTTGGTGTGGTCCTGTTTGGTTTCAACTTGCTTGGGGCCCTCTGTGCTTCCTGTATCTTGATGTCTGTTTCCTTCTTTAGATTTGGAAAGTTTTCAGCCGTAATTTCTTCAAATATGTTTTCAATCCCCTTTTCTTTTTCCTCTCCTTCTGGAACCCCTGTTAGCATAGATTTGCCCAAAAGTGGGCCAATCTAAAGATACTATCCCATAGATAATATAAAGATATTATCCCATAGATCTCATATTGCTTTCATGTGTTTTCATTTGGTTTTGTCTGCTGTTCTGATTGAATTCCATTATTCTATCCTCCAAGTCACTAATTTATTCCTTTGCATTATTCATTCTGCTCTTCAGTGTCTTAACTCAGCTTGCATTTTTGAAAAGGAATTTTCTAATTTTCCTTCTTATATCTTCTAGTTCCTTTCTAAAGTAATCTCCATTACTGTTCGCATCTGCTCTTATTTCCTTTGTATTCGCTCTTAATTCCTTCAGTATTTTCACCATATCCTTTTAGAACTTGGTGTCTGTGAGACTGCAGAGGTCTGGTTCATTGCTTGCTCCTCCCCAACAATGGCACCTTGCTTCTCCCACAGGCCCAGACCTCCTCCTGTGTTCCCTCAGCTGTGGTGTTCCATTCCCCAGGCCTTGGGGCTCTGCTCCCTAGTCCCTGAAACTGTCTCCACATAGACAACTCTAGTCCTCTTCCCAGAACTGACCTCCAGAGCCTGAGTCCCAGTGCCCAGCCCACTTCCAAGTGTCTCAGGCTGTGGTGTCCCAGGTACCGATGTGGTACTGATGGTCTGTGCAACAGTCTCCCTCTGCTTTGCCCTCCTCAGTCCAGCTGCTGTGTTTTCTCTGAGGTTTTGAGGTCCCGCCATCTCGGCTGATCTCCCCGTCAGTTAGGTGACTTCCCAGGGTGTGGGCTCCTTTCCTCTTTCACAGCTCCTTCTCAGGCATGCTGTTCTGCCCTGATTCCTTTCTCTCTCTCTCTCTCTCTTTTCCTTTTTTTATACCCAGTTATGTGGAAGGTTTATTGCCCTTTTTGGAGATTTAAGGTCTTCTGCCAGTGTTCACTAGAAAATCTATGTGATTCATTCTACATGTAGACTTTTTTTATGTGTTTGTGGGAGAAGTTGAGTGCCACATCTTACTCCTCTGCCATCTTGATCCCACCTCCTGGATAATTCTTGATTTCATCTCCTACACAAAGAGAGGTGGATGTGTTGGAAGATGTGGAGATCGACAGATCCCTTTATATTGATAAGACATTTATAAAGTTGCTTCACAATCACACTCTTATAACTTGTACTTTTATGATCTGGACCTAAATTTCCTTAACTAGAACTGTTATTGCCTTAAATTCTTGAGGCTTTCTATTTATTTCCAAGAGTATTTCCTAAATAGTGCTCAGTTATTTGCCAGGAAGCTACAGAAAGACATAAAACATTTTGCTTTCACAAGTGTTTAGCATCCTTTGGAGAAAGCATAGCTCTTCAGCAACTCACTGAAATGATGTGTAATACATGGTGATAAGGATGCTTTTACTCCTTTAGAAATAGTACCGCGAGCTGGTAACTAAGATGCCTGCCTCTTCAGGAGGCTCTATGGATTGCTTAGGCTGAAGAAACTTCTTAATGAGCATTTTATTCTTATTAGGGTGTGATCTAGCTTTCTGGGTGTCTGAGAACACTAGCTCCTTTATGAATTCTCATCAATTTATAATCCCCTGCTATTTGCATTTTCTTCTTTCCTTCCAACCTCTCTTAGATGTCGAAGTGGTTTCACTTCCTGTAAAATCTAAGCCACTAAGTGCTAAATGGAAGATCATATTGAAATGACAGTATGAATTTTATGATAATGGAAAGAGACTGGCAAGTTTGGCTTTGTTTTGTTTTGTTTTACGTGGAGTAGGATGTGAGGTCAGGAAGGATGTTGTGATGCACAATGTTCAGGAGGAGGAAGCAGGAAGCGACTTAATAGTAATTTCAAGAAAGGAAAGAACTTGTCATAATAAATCGGGTAAACTGATTTGCTTGGACAGGAATGGAGGTTCAGTGACTTGGATGAGGGGTGCTGGATCAGGGAGTGGTACAGAGGTAGCTACAACAGAGCTTCTGCCAGAGTGAGGTTTGTGAATTTGACTTGAGTGTTAGTAAGAAACCCACATCAGTTTTGAGCTGGCAATGCTGCTGCTGTGCACTCAAGGTTACCTGGAGGACTATGGAGAAAGTACATCTGCTGTCTTGGTCTTGGGCTCAAACCAATCATTGTGGATAAAAGACCCATGAGATCCTGCTCTATAGCATGTGGAACTGTAGCCAACCTCTTGTGCTAGTACATAATGGAAGATAATATGAGAAAAAGAATATGTATATGTATGACTGGGTTATACTTTGCTGTACAGCAGAAATTGATAGAACATTGTAAATCAACTATACTTTAATAATTTTTTTTTTTAAAAAGATCCAAAAAAAAAAAAAAAGAATCACAGCAGATTCAGAGGAACATATCCAACTCAGGTACCTATACACAAAGTAAAAAAAAAAAAAAAGGAAGAAAAAAAAAGATCCAGGGCCACAGGGATAAGATGGAATCAAATGTGTGTATACACAGACTCGTAGATGGAAGGGTGATTGTTGGAGGAGGATTTCTGAAGGAGGGGATATGCAAAGGTGTGTTCCATCTCAGAGGAGCTTGTTGCTCCCGCTAATTGCTTTAGGTTCTAAGTCCACACGAAGGGAGAGCAATTGGTCCCATGAGATACAGAGCATAGACACTGTACCCATTTATGGGCCCACCTCCACCATGTCCCAGCCCCCTAAAATGACTAAGATAACTCTCAACCATAACACGTGTTACTAAGCCAGCTTCATTGCCCTGATGCACAGCCAGTCCAATGCTGAGACACAGGTTTGCAGCAGAGAAAGTGTTTATTCATGAGGCAGCCACGCGAGAAGACAGGAGAACAAGTCTTAAATCTACCTCCCCAAGGCAAGGGGCTCATGGTGTCTATGGGACAGAGCTGAGGTGAGGGGACTGTGGGGAAAGATGATTGGAAATAAGGAATAAGTTGAGATAATGGAAACCGAGTGAAGGGCTCACCTGCCCGCAACAGCACAAAATGCCAAACTCTGGCAGCAAGGGTTTCTAGCAAAGCATGGATTTTATTTCAGGGCACCAAGTGAGGGAGTGGGAATCTCATATCCACCCCATGTTTGTAAAGGGGAAGAACGAAGATGCTGGTGATTAATAATCTTCTCGTGGAATTTCTTTTTTTTTCCCCATTTTTAAAATTAAAGTGTGGTTGATGTACCGTATTGTGCCAATTTCTGCTCTACAGCAAAGTGACTCAGCTATGTGTGTGTGTGTGTGTGTGTGTGTGTATGCATATATATGCATTCCCTGTTTTATATTATTTTCTTTCCATTGTGTTCTATCCCAAGAGACTGGATAGACTTGTCTGTGCTGTAATACATTCTAAATGTAATAGTTTGTATCTACTAAACACCAAATCCTAGGCCATCCCACTCCCTCCCCGCTCCCCCTTGGCAACCCTCTCGTGGTGTTTCTCAACCTTAGTTACGTGTTTTTGGTCTGGTGGCTCATGACCTGCGGTCTGACCATACTTAATCTGTGAAGGTCACCTTGCCCTGAAAAATAACTCAGGACAGTACATAAACAGTGATGCTGATCAGAAAGCTGTGGCTTAAGGCACTTGACCTTCCATTACTCCTTACTGATGAGGCAAATATGTAATCAGTTAGCTATGGGCTGGGACAAAAGGAAACACATGAGGAATGAGGGGAGTAAGAACAGAAACCCAGGCATTAGTTTTAAGTATTAATTAGTGGTAGGACTGGGTTTTGTAATTGCCATTCTGTGTGGGTGCAATTAAGCCACAGGCTTCTTCAGGATACAGAAGTTCAGGGTGGTGGTAACATGTTTTGGGGTAGAGGTTTTGCCCCTTTAAAGTCAAAATGTCAGTGAGATGGGTACCCGCACATGCCCAGTTGGAGGCTCAGTGGTGCCAACCAGCCTCAACCTGCCAAGCTTGAACTGTTCGCAGCTGACTCCAAGTTCCTGAAAAACAACTTGAACAAACATCTTATTGTTTAAGCTACGTGGTGCTTGAAGGACATATCAGGTTTTTGTAGCAACAATTAAAGTGAGCTTGATCAGTGAAGGCAAGTTCCAGCTCATTATTTATTAAGCAAGTTACAATTTAATGGGTCCGATAACCACCCATGGTTTCATTTACCCACCTCCCAAGTATTCCCCTCCAAGAAGGCCAGAGATGGACCAAAACTCCCTGAGCAGCCCCAAATTCAAGATTATTTTCCAGGCAGATTTTTCACCCCAACAGCTTCAGTACAGTTTTTTTTTTTTTAATTGCCCGTATAATAGGAAGGCCGAAGATATCAGAGAGGTGGTTTTCTTTTTCTAAAACAATGCCCTTCAATTCCCGGCTCTCTCAATTTCTCTTATTTACAATTTATGCAACCATGCACCAATGCCAGGAAAGGCAACAAGCCCGAGATCTTCTCACAGGCAAAACAGCTTAAGGAACACATAGGCAGAGTTTATTTACAGTTGCGATAAATTACAGGTGCTACATCTTTGTAAATATAAGCTTGAAGAGGCAGTCACTGGCAGACTGCCTGATTTCACTCTCCCTTTAGCATGGATGAGGGGATACATATTATGTATATATTTTGGTTAGGACACATCTCACCCTCATACTTAGGAAGAGCTCATTTACCTGTTAATGTTATTTTTGTAGTTTTCATTCTCTTTTTCCAGCCTTCTCCTCCTTCTGAATGTATGAGAAAAATGTGTTTTTCCGCTGGAGCTGTAAATTGATTTGTGAGTTCTGCCCTCAGACATTTCCTTGGACTTTTTTTTTTTTTTGCTTTTTAGGGCCGCACCCGCGCCATATGGAGGTTCCCAGGCTAGGGGTTAAATCAGAGCTACGGCTGCTGGCCAACGCCACAGCCACAGCCACGCCAGATCCGAGCCACATCTGTGAACCACACCACAGCTCACAGCAACGCTGGATCATTAACCCACTGAGCAAGGCTAGGGATCGAACCCGCAACCTCATGGTTCCTAGTCGGATTCATTAACTGCTGCGCCACGACTGGAGCTCCTTCTTGGACTTTCGAACAGCATCTCTTGAGAATCTGGGCACTTAGAACAGTTGCTTATGTTCTGCCTGCCAAATGTCCTACCTTAGCATACAGCAGAATCTCCCTTCCGGCATTTCTCTGTTTCTTCTTTTGTCCTATCGTCAGTATTTTTCTTGTGGGATGATTATCAGAGCACCTTTAATTTATTCAGCTCTTCTTGCTTTCTTTGTGATTACTTTCTGAGTCCAGTTTCTTTAAACAGTTCCCAGTCCCCCAGTTTCTATACCTCACCTCAATCTCCCTCTACCACTAGAGAAAATGAGTCTTACTGTAGAATCTCAGATCACTCACAACTTCTGGATACAGGGAAAATACGGTACAAAACTGCTTATTAACAAATTGCGGGTTCAAACCCCTCTCCAATTTTGTTACACTTTGTCATTGGAACATTAAAGTGATAGTGGTATTGCCCATCGTCGTATTTAACAAAACTTAATGACGTATTTGCAGCTCAGGCATGAAAAACTTATTTTTCCCGTTGACTGGGGAAAAGGATGAGAAATCTGGAAAAAGACAATGGCGTATATCCCAGAAGCATGACTGTCGTGATTCCTTCAAATTCTGCTTCCAGACCCTTTCTTCCAGAGCTCTGACACATGTTCACGGGACTCTCTCCTGAGATAGATAGCCCTTTTTTCTCCCAAAAAAATTCTTATGTAAATTTATTGTACAAAGAAAAGTTCACCAAGCTTGGGATATTTGCCTCACTGATCTATGGGAAACATTCTCCGTAAACCAGATCTTTGCATGGGGAGATCTATTCTGTGTCAGGTATTGGGGAGTTAACTTACTTATTTCTCCAGTGTAATTGAGGAAAATTGGAAAAAGAAAATAAGTCTGGTGCAAGGTAAGCAGGACTGAAAACCTACCCTCCTTTTGTGATGAAATGCAGTGGGACACCCCTAAATGACTTCTCATTGGTTGTCTGCATTTCTGAGGGTGGGACTGAGGGTAGTCTACAATCTTTGGCTGGAGGGTAGCAACCATAGAGTATGTTCCATTGGCTTCCCTTATGACCGTAGGCTTCCCTTATGGCCGTAGGCTTGCCTTATGACCGTAGGCTTGCCTTATGGCCGTAGGCTTGCCTTATGACCGTAGGCTTGCCTTATGGCCGTAGGCTTGCCTTATGGCCGTAGGCTTGCCTTATGGCCGTAGGCTTGCCTTATGGCCGTAGGCTTGCCTTATGACCGTAGACTTGCCTTATGACCGTAGGTTTGACTTATGACCATAGGCTTGCCTTATGACCTTGTCTTCACTCTGCACCGCCTGTCATCTTTCCATCATGGCCTTCACAGCCATCACGTCTAGTCATTTCCATTCACAAAATGATATTAGACTCCCCCTTGGTCACACAGTCTCCTGCTTCTCCTTAGTTATGCTTCTGATTTTTAACACTTGGGAAGTTGAGTAGGTGGGGTGTTCTTTTCACACCATGTAATCCTAGATTGCCTGTGTCTTCTTTGGGGGCTCCATCTGCCTAGCAGTTAGCCCAAGTAATAGACGTCAGCACACTGCTTGGATGACAGAAGGACTTGAGCTAAATATGAGGAGGTCTGGGGACAGAGTAAGCTTAGCTTAGTCACTGAATTCAACTAGACCTGGTCCCCGCCTTTCCTGTGTTCACATCTTCAGTGGGATGGTTTCTTCCCTTTCTACCCCGGTGGGTGAATTCCACCAGGAAACTATTTCTGGCGGATCTGTACATCCCTGGTTAGATGATGCATTCCAGGATTTCAAAAAAAGTCATTTGATTTTGTTCTTTTCTCTTATATTTGAACATAGAATCAACCAGCTTTGGATCAAGGCTAAAAATACCCCACTGTAGCTATCTCTGGTGATTCCCAACTTTGCTTTTTTTTTTTTTTTAATTTTTATTACAGTAGAGTTGACTTACAATGTTGTGCCAATTTCTGCTGTACAGCAAAGTGACCCAGTCACACATATGTATGAATTTCCCTTTCTTATATTATCTTTCATCATGGAGATTGGCTATAGTTCCCTGTGCTATACAGTAGGGCCTCATGTCTTATCCATTCTAACTCTAATAATTTGCATCTACTAACCCCAAACTCTCAGTCCATCCCACTCCCTCCCTCTTCACCCATGGCAAACACAAGTCTGTTCTCTATGTCTGTGAGTCTGTTTCTGTTTTGCAGATGGGTTCATTTGTGCCATATTTCAATTCTACACATGAGCGATTTATGGAATTTTTATTTCCCTTTCTGACCTACTTCACTTAGTATGAGAATTTCTCATTGTACCCATGTTGCTCAAATGGCATTATTTTGCTCTTTTTTTAGGTCTGAGTAGTAGTCCATTGCATATGTGTACCACATCTTAATCCATCATCTGTCTGTGGACATTTAGGTTTTTTCCATATCTTGGTTATTGTGAATGATGCTGCTCTGAGCATAGGGTGCAGGTGTCTTTTTGAATTGTAGTTGTCCAAGGGTAGAATTGCTGGATCATATGGTAGTTCTGGATTGTCTCCTGAGGAACCTCCATATTGTTCTCCACCAACTTTGTTTTATTTGATTACACTCATGAGATTTATACTTTTTAAAATCATAGGCACCATCAATTTTCCATGTTCATTTTTTATTATTAAAATATTCAAATAGTTGCACAGACAAAACTGAACTCTTCTATGTCAGAGAATGCTGCGTGAAATACTTGAAATGTTCACAGATCAGCAGGCATATGAACTTGGCAATTAGAAAGGTGAATTAGGTATGTCAGTGTAGAGTATGTGCAAGGTCATGTCTACAAAAGCCTAAAGTATGCAAGTCAAAGATTACTTGTTCTCTGTTCTTGGGGGTTCAAACCCAGATACAACCAACTAGGTGCATCCTAGAGTAAGGGCGTTTTTGGTATTATCAGTGGGGAAATGAAAACACCAATAACGACTGCTTCACAGAGTTGTTCAGAGAATCAGATGAGACAGTGCCTGTGAGACATGGCAAAGGTGTTACTGCTTTGAGAGATCAAGAACCAGGGAGAAGTGTGTATTTCCTGAGTCCTTAGGAACTGGAGGTGATGCATGTCCTTGGGCTGGTGAAGAAGTCAAGGAAGCTGGTCTCGCTGATAAGGAAATACAAGATGTCTTTGGTTTTGGCATTCACATTAACAGGATTCCACCTCTATTAAAGTGTTTCTTTGTCATACTTTTCCATTTCTTCATGCCCCTAAATAATATACAAAATTATAAATAGTACGTGTGTATGTGCAATTACTATTTCATAGTTGTAAACAAGTCCTTGGTGACTCATTTTGGTTTCAGCCAGTATCTTTTCTCTGGTATCCATGACCATGATTCCTTCATCACTGTTTTCTCCTCCCATGACCAACTCAGAAATATGCATTTAGGACCCGAACACCCTGCTTACATGGGCAAACTGAGGTCCTGAGAGAAGATGATCTGAAGGTCATTCTTGTGTGGGAAAATAAACCGCACCCGTATCCTGGTGATTCCTTTTTTTTATTCCTAAAAGAGACGCTTTTTACTGCATCAGCATCTCTCTCTTTCTGAGTTGATAAGAAGACAGTTGGACCCAATTTTTCCCTGTGGGTTGACCACAGGTAAGGATATTTCTTAGCTCATTATTTTGACACCTGTATTGTCTGTGTCCAAAGCAACCAGTGCCCACTTCTTTGCCCCTATTCCCTCTCCTCCTCACCGGAGCCCAGAGCCCAGGGCTATAGGGCTGTTCCAAGCCCTGTGTCCACAGGGTACAGCAGAGGGACAGAGAAGAGCTGCAGCTGCCTGGGAGGCCCCTGTGGCCTCACAGTTGTCTGCCTGCTCCCTGGAGCTCACATCTCCCAAGCTGAGGACAAGCCTAAGTCCCCAGTGGAGGTGGCTGCTCCTTAGGAACTGCGGTCGTGCTGTATTCAAGCCTGCGAGCGCACACAGGCAGCACTGAGGAGAGCTGGAGGCGGCCACCTTTCCCGGTGCGTTTTGGTTTCAGGTCCTCTACCAAGAGTGCCTGGAGGGTAGGAGAAAGGGCAGACAGAGAAAGGGGCCAGGCACGGTGCGGTATCTCCATCTTGTGTTTTTTTCTGTTACTCTGGACGGCCCCAGATGTCCTGGATTTGGGAGGGGCCTCTTTGCTCCATTCAACTCATTGCGCTTGTGTGCTTATCCCCTGGGTGGGGGCCCCTACCATCGAGTCCTGCATCTGGACCTGGCCGTCAGGATGGGGCCTGGTGTGGGGGTGTCCCCTTCCTTCCCCTCAGCCTCTCCTGCCCCTTTCATTGCTTTCACGGTGCTTGCCATAGTTTGCCATTTTAAACTTGCCTTTAAGGTCTGGGGCGGTCTTGTTCGTGGCTGTGTTCCAAGAGCACAGGTAGGATCGAGCACAATCATTCAGTGACGTGTTTCTGAATGGATGAGTGAGTGCGTGGATGGACACTTTGAGTTTCCTGTGTCCCCTGGCTCCCTGCTGCTATAGCTGATTTGGGTACAGCAACGAAGACCCTGCATTGGTTTCAGCTAGCGTTTCCTCATGGGAAGTTCCGGGTCTTCTGTTCTGTCCCATTCCTTCTGTGCTTTCCTTAGAGACCTGGGCTCAGGGGGAGGTCAGCCTTGATCCCTTCCTCTCTGACTGTGTCTTCTCTCCGAGCCTTCACAGTCCTTTCACTGCCGGGCACATCATCTCCTTGAATCGTTCTTTGACTCCAGTTCTTGTCGGCTAGTCTGCTAGTTCCAGTGTGCTGTTTAGCTCCATGTCCCGCCTCTGTCACCCACCCGCAAAGACTTGTGAACCACAAGGGGATATTCACGTACCTACTTTGCCCACCCCTCTGTCCCATTCCTCATCCTCACTTTTTCTTCCCCTTGAGAAATCTGACATGTCCCAGGACACTGATGATCAAGACCATGGCTACAAAATCCGTGGTGATAGTAGTCACCCCCATTGCACTCCCAATTATTATTTTTTTAAAGAGTTATTTTCTGGGGGTAGAAAAGTCATTTCAGAAGTCCAAAGGCAGGAGTTCCTGTTGTGTTGCAGCAGAAATGAATCCAACTAGTATCTACGAGGACGCAGGTTTGATCCCTGGCCTCAGTGGGTTAAGCATCTGGCATTGCCGTGAGCTGTGGTGTAGGCTGCAGATGTGGCTTGTATCCTGCATTGCAGTGGCTGTGGCGTAGGCCAGCAGCTACAGTTCCAGTTAGATCCCTAGCCTGGGAATTTCCATATGCCATGGGTGGGGCCCATAAAAAAAAGTTAAAAAAAAAAGGTCAAAATACATAGAAATAATTTAACCGGGAGAACTGAGAGGGTTGATATGGAGTAAGAGAAAGATGTGTGTCATGGAGGGGGTTTTCAAATGGGTTCCAAGAATCTAGAGGGTCATGCTATGGAGACAACAGCTTGTCATAGTTGCTGTTAGATATTTTAACAGAGTTACAACCCATAAAGAAGGATGTAGATAGAGATGAACAGGGTCTCTTACCGGTGAGTATCCTCACCAGGGATGTCTAAGGGAAACTGACAACATCCCATGAACCTCAGACTGGGGTCAAGTACAGACAATGTGTGACCCATCCAAGGCATGCTCTAAATGGCCAACCAAGGCCTTGACCAGTCCGCTTTCTAATGGCTAAGGCTGCGCTTGACCTGGTTTGATGGGGCACTGCCTTGTCTCCTGACTGAACTTGAGCTTGCCTGGGTCCTGGGCCTGAGAGAGGGTCTGTTCTGTAGCAAGGACTGCCACGGAGGCTGCACTGAGGAAAATGACCTTTAGAAGACCTTGCTGCAGAGAAAAATCGATTCTGCATTCATCTTGAATTTCACCTCTGTTAATTTGGCCTGTGTCAAACAGTCAGTTTTGTAAGTAAAATCTTGGAATGTCAAATTACTCCACAAGTACAGCAGGTCCTGAAACATACTCCAGGGGCCTTGTCTTGAGCAATGAGCTCTGGTTTGCTGGACTGGAGTCTGGGCAGCCCTGGCTCAGAGTCTTGAATGAACATGCATGATGGACAAGGTGGGGAGGGGACACCAGTCATCAAAGCTGAGAGGGGAGGGGAGACCTTAAACAGGGAGGGGGAAGTCTAAGGGTGAAAATTCCAGAAGACAGGAGGGATGTTGGGAGGAGGAAAGCAAGATAGGCTGGGGTGCGTGTGCAATGGTGGGGGCTGTGCTGGAGGCCAGTTTGTAAAGGATGCCAGCTAGTGTGAGGCAGAGTGAAGCCTGCTGCACTGAATGGAGAGGATTATGAAGAGGTGTGTGTTTTTACACGGGTTGAGTATGTGGTAGTGGTCGGCAGGCAGAGAGAGATGTGGGCAAAGAACAAAAAGCAGACTTGAGCTTCCTTTATATTTTCAAGGTTGCTCTGGTTGAGGGAGAAGGCGAGATTTCTAAAGGAGAGAATAGAGAGACAAAAGAAGAATGAGATGTGGGAGCATTTATATTTAGAAAAGAGCGGAAAGACAGGGAGCCAGAGAAGGGGCCAGACAAAGAAAAGTCAAAACTGTCCCCAAATGAAGAGAGGAGAGTGTCCGAGTAGTCAAAGGCAGAAGCTATTTCAAAAATGTGTGATTCATAGCCTGAAATGTCACAGAGGAGACAAGGAGGACCCGGGTTGAGGACAAAGTATGAAAAGAAGCAATATATCAGGTGCCTAGTCCAGATCCTGGGATATGGAAAGAACTCTGCAGGTGCTACAATGATGAAAAGACTATTGCATTTGGCAGTTAGGAAAGGTTTACCAGACCCAGCCAAATGTCTTGCAGAGAGTTGGCTTTTAACAAGTATGTTGAATGAAATAATGAGTAGGAGCCAAAAAAGTAAGAGTTTAGAAGTGGTGGTACTGTGGAGATGGCCGATTTCTAAATCTGTTCATCAGAACCAGTCAGTGCCTTGCAACCCTTGGGACCTTCTACCCTTTGGGAATAGTGTCTCCTGGACATTGAGGGTGGCCATGCCTAGAAGCCAGTATGCTTGGGGAGCCAGGCCGGTCATCAGGGAGCAAGGTCAAAAGAGAGGTTGCTGACGGTTTCCCACTGATTTCCTGGCTTCTCACAGGTAGTACAGAAAACAGAACTCAAGTGCAATGAGTAACTTCAGTGTTGTCAGGGAATTTGTGCTCCTGGGATTTTCTCATCTGCATGAGTTCCAGATCCTCCTGTTTGCTTTCATCCTGTTGGTACATGTGCTGACAATTCTGGGGAACCTGGCTATTATCACCCTCACGTGCCTTGACTCCCGCCTCCACTCGCCCATGTACTTCTTCCTCTGCAACTTCTCCCTCATGGAGATGTTGGTCACCTCCACTGTGGTTCCTAGGATGCTGGTAGACCTGCTATCAACGCACAAGACTATGTCTCTGGCTGAATGTCTGACCCAGTCCTTTTTTTACTTCTCCCTGGGCTCTACCACCTTCCTGATACTCACAGTCATGGCCTTTGATCGCTATGTGGCCATCTGCCGCCCTCTCCACTACCCAACCATCATGAATGGTCCAGTCTGCGTGAAGTTGGTGGTGGTCTGCTGGGTGGTTGGGTTCCTCCTCATCGTCTCCCCCACTCTGCAAAAAACCCAGCTCTGGTTCTGTGGCCCTAATGTCATTGACCACTTCTTCTGTGACTCGGCCCCGCTTCTCAAGCTTTCCTGCTCCGACACCCACCACATTGAGCTCATGGACTTCTTCCTGTCCTTGCTCTTTGTGCTGTCCACCATGCTGCTCATCGTGGTCTCCTACGTCCTCATTGTCACTGCGGTGCTGCACATCCCCTCCTCCTCTGGGCGCCAGAAGGCCTTCTCCACCTGCGCCTCCCACCTCACGGTGGTGGTTCTGGGCTACGGCAGTGCCATCTTCATCTACGTGAGGCCAGGCAAGGGCCACTCCACACAGCTCAACAAGGTGGTGGCCCTGGTGACTGCAGTGGTGACCCCATTCCTCAACCCTTTCATCTTCACTTTCCGGAATGAGAAGGTCAAAGAGGTCCTGGAGGATATGTCCAAAAGGATCCTCGTCAGAGACTCAGCTGCCTGCAGATGAGAACAAGGGGTGAGGGTCGGCCACTGCAGGTGGCACCCAGGTGCCCAGGCTGGAGCTTCTCAATATCCTTCTTATCAGTCTCTCCTTCTCCCTCACCCCTGCAGGAGTTTCTGTTCACTCTCTGGAGGGAGCTAACGAACTCATATCCTCCAAATGTCTTGAAATCGCGTTTCTGTGAACCTGTGATAGTTAAGGAATGGATGATTTCAAGGGACCTGGGGGACAGGGAGTGAAAACAGGGCCAATTAAATGGGATAATCCAAATAAAGCTTTTCGTTCAGGGTCTGGTACGTTGTAAGAGGTCACTGAACACAGCTCTGGTTGGAAAAATGTTCTCTGAGTCTCTCCTACCCAGTCCTGTGCTAGGGTTTTGTTCACAGTCCTTTACATTTCTTTGGTGCAACCTTGTTTTTTGGGGAAGTGTGTTCCTTTTTGAGGGACTGGCTTCAGAGTCTAGGACGGGGTTCTGTAAGTGGGAGGTTCTCTGAGAAGAGCAGAGGGGCCTGACATCCCCAAAACTGAAAAAATGGTATGCCTTTCATTGGGGCCCCCTTCTTGGGGGGACTCCTGGGGCAGAAGCACCACTCACGCCCAGGCTGCCCATTGCTCCCTCCTGGGCCCCAAAGCTCTCGACTTCAAACAGAAATGATTCTCTTGGGGCCAGATTCCCATCCCTCTTACACAGAAATTTCATGAGGGCCCCATGCCTAGAAAGAAGGGCATTACTTTTCTTCTTCTTCTTCTTCTCCTCCTCCTCCGCC
>PVHT020000237.1:6668253-6679252 GCA_004024745.2 Catagonus wagneri | reverse complement strand
CAAAAAAAAAAAAGACAGAAACAAACTTTTCAAAAAGTTGGAGAAAGGGGCACGTGGATTACGAAGGGGTTAGCCTAGGGTGGTACCAGAAGAACATAATGAGAACCAGTGGACCAAGTGAGCCCACAGTTCCTGGCCTTGTCTCCATAGTTTTTTTTTTTTTTTTTAGGGCCACACACATGGCATATGGAGGTTCCCACCAGGCTAGGGGTCCAATCGGAGCTACAGCTGCCAGCCTACAGCCACAGCAACGCCTGATCCGAGCCGTGTCTGTGACCAACACCACAGCTCACAGCAATGCCAGATCATTAACCCACTGAGCAAGGCCGGGGATTGAACCTGCAACCTCATGGTTCCTAGTCAGACTCATTAATCGCTGAGCCACGATGGGAACTCCTTATCTCCATAGTTGATTTACAACATTGTGTTAATTTTAGGTGTACAGCAAAGTGATTCAGTTACCCATGTGTATATATCCATTCTTTTCCAGATTCTTTTCCCATTTGCTGATCACACAATAATGAGTAGGGTTCCTTGTGCTATACAGCAAGTACCTGTTGGCCATCATACCATATGCAATATTGTGTTCTTATGCCAATCCTAAACTTCTAATCCACACCCTCACATCTTTCCCCTTTAGTAACCATAAGTTTGTTATCGAAATCTCTGTGTTCGTTTCCATTTTGTAAATAAATTCATTGGTATCATTTTTTAAGATTTCACATAAGTGATATCATGTGGCATTTGTCCTTATTTGTCTGATTTACTTAGTATGAGAATCTCTAGGTCCATCCATGTTACTGCAAATGGCATTATTACATTCTTTTTTTTATAGTCAAATAATATTCTTGTTTATATGTACCATGTCTTCTTTATCCATTTCTCTGTCAATGGAACCTAGGTTGGTTCCGTGTCTTGGCTATTGTAAATAGTGCCACAGTGAACACTGAGATTTGCATATCTTTTCAGATTATGGTTTTCTCCAGATATATGCCCAATCCCACTCCTGGCCACATATCCAGAGAAAACCATAGTATTATAAGTACTATCCTTTTTTTGGGTGGGGGGAGGCTGCTCCCGTGGCATGTGAAAGTACCTGGGCCAGGGATCGAACCCCTGCCATAGCAGTGACGACACCAAATCCTTAAACTGCCGAGCCACCAGGAAACTCCCTAGAAGTACCCTCTTAATGAGTGAACTCATAGATATTTACTGGGAAATGTAGTTTGGTAAATTAAAGTGTACTTACAGAAAGAATTTGGCAGAATATTTTAAATGGAGGCTGTTTTAGAAAGTTTTGGATAGGTGAAAGCTAAGAGAATACTGTGATTCTGAGTAAAAGTACCTGAAGGGTTTTTACAACTTCAGACTCTAGTTGTGGGAGGGAAGCTCAGTGGAGCTAATCTTTCATTCCCGAGGGAATATGAGACCTAACTGGCTTTCAGGAATTGTACATGTGTATATGCATGTGTGAGTGCCTGTAAGGTGTGTGTGCATCTATGTGTATGATGACTGGACAGAGGATTTTACTGGATTCATCACAATCTCCTGCCTTCAGGCTGATGAATGTCTCTAATCATATAGTAGAGAAGTTTATTTTTAATCTTTCTAAAAATCTCTGTGAATATTTCTTTCCTAGAACCTGTATACTTCCTTGGAGATTTGTCCTTATTTCTTATACTAATGAAGATTTACTTTGTTTCATTTAAATTTATTTTCCCTACACAAGGGAAGCAGATGAATTGTGTTATTCAGGTGTCATCTCATCAAGAAACTTTGCCCCAGCCCACGGTCAGGTCTTGGCCTTCCTCTTACCTGCTTCCACAAAACCTTCTGTGACTCCAACATTGCTCTGAACCTGCTGTGCTGTAAGCAGGTCTTTACTGGTCTTTACCTTCATGGAGCTAAAAGCTTCGGGAACTTTCAATTCTTATTTACCTTTCCTCCTGCGTTTGACACAAGTGTAGTGCCTGACATACAGAATCTACTCTGTGTTCGTGAAATGAATGAATAAATAGATGAATGATGGCATAATGAATTCTATACACAGTGGAAGACGGTTACTTTGCTAAATGATGCTCCTTAGCTTAATCCCATGGAGGCCAGGCACTCATGCGGCACACACTCAGAAATGGGACATGCACATAAGCATGCCTGCTCACGCTCACACACACACACACACACACACACACACACACACACACACACACTGGGGTTGGAAAATATCTCTTGATCAGACACAACTTCCTGGCTGCTCTTTCTTGAATGGAAACCGCATGCACTTTGCTTTATTAAAATCCCCACTCCTGGTTCTCCAGGCTCCAGGCTACTTTCTAAGTTTCTGTGGCTGTCAGTGGTCAGGAGAACAATTCCATGTGACCTATGAGAGCTTCAGGCCAGGTGGGATGTCACCGAGGACTCACAGTGGTTACCACTCAGAGACAATGCAGAGAAAACCTCAAGTAAATGCGATGGGTGGTCCCACCCAGGCTGGCCCCACACAGAACTACTTGGCTGAGCCTCCCGGTCCCTGGGCTCATCACGGTGCCCGGTGAAGCCCTTTCAGCCTCTGCATCTGCCCTCGTAGCACCACCTTGACTGTCTCGTTGCGGAAGGTGAGGATAAAGGGATTGAGGAAGGGGGTGAGGATGGATGTCACCAGGGCGACAGTCTTGTTGACCTCCACAGAGTGTGCCTTGCCGGGCCGGACGTACAGGAAGATGGTGCTGCTGTAGCCAATGAAGACCAGGGTGAGGTGAGACCCACACGTGGAGAAGGCCTTCTGGCGGCTGCTGGCAGAGGGCATCCGCAGCACAGTGCTCACGATGTAGCCGTAGGAGATGAGGGTCACCAGGAAGGAGCTGAGGACAAAGGCCAGGGACATCACAAAGTCCCAGAATTCCAGCAGGCTGGTGTCCGAGCAGGACAGCTGCAGCAGAGGGACATTGTCACAGAAGAAGTGGTTAAGGACGTTGCCATGGCAATAGTTGAGATGAGCCCGGGAGAGGACAGTGGGCACCATGGCCAGGAAAGGAGCTGCCCAGGCAGCCCCTGCCAGCCGGGCACACACAGCCCTGCTCATCAAGGTGCCATAGTGCAGAGGGTGGCAGATGGCCACAAAGCGGTCGAGGGCCATGTCTGACAGGATGAGGAAGGAGGTGGAACCCAGGGAGAAGTAGAAGTAGAACTGAACCATGCAGCCGAGGAAGGAGATGACCTTGTGCGGGGCCAGCAGGTCGGAGAGCATCCTGGGCACGGTGGTCATGGTCACCAAGATCTCCAGCAGGGAGAAGTTGCCCAGGAAGAAGTACATGGGAGTGTGCAGACGAGTGTCAGCAATGACCGTGACCACGATGATAGCGTTTCCCATGAAGGCGAGAAGATAAAGCACCAGGAAGGGCCCATGGAGCAGCAACTGCAGCTCGCCCAAGAAGGAGAAGCCCAAGAGGACAAATTCAGATGGGTGGCTCAGATTTGCCATGAGGCTTGGACCCTGTATGGAAAGGAAATATGAGAGAGAGATGTATAGGTGATGATGATGATAGATAGATGATGGAGAGATAGGTAGATAGATAGATGATAGATGATTGATAGATGATAGATAGATAGATGATAGGTGGTAGATGATAGATGATTGATAGATGATAGATGATAGATAGATAGGTGATAGATGATTGATAGATGATAGATAGATGACAGATAGGTGATAGATGATTGATAGATGATTAGATAGATAGGTGATAGATGATTGATAGATGATAGATAGATGACAGATAGATAGGTGATAGATGATAGATGATTGATAGATGATTAGATAGATAGATAGGTGATAGATGATAGATGATTGATAGATGATAGATAGATGATGGATAGGTGATAGATGATAGATGATTGATAGATGATAGATAGATGATAGGTGATAGATGATTGATAGGTGATTGATAGATGATTCATAGATGATTGATAGATGATAGGTAGATAGATGATAGATGATTCATAGATGATTGATAGATGATAGATGATAGATAGATGATTGACAGATAGATGGATAGATAGACAATAGAGAGAGAGGGAGGGAGGGAGAGAAAGGGAGGGAGAGGGAGGGAACCAGTGACACAGGATAGAGATGGAGAAACTAGAGAAAGGTGAGCAGGTAGTCAGTGATAAATAGAACAGAGAGAGAAAGAGAGGACATGAGGAGCATAGAGAAACAGAGTTAGGGAATCACAGAAGAAAACCACGGAAAGCATCAATAAAGAGAATGAGAAGCAGAAAGGAGCCAATTAGGAAAGCCCGCACAGCCACAGGCAGTCAGGGAGAGGCCAGAAGAAAACAAAGGTGAAATGGAGAAGTACGAGAGGAAGACCAAAGAGTTGAGAGCGAGAAACAGAAAAAGACAGGGAAGGGAGGGGACACAGAAGGAAGGAGAACCTGTGTCAGGCAGCCACAGGCCCCTGCATGTAGCTTGGTGCTGGGGCGGGTGGGTTCTGTGTCATGACCCAGAGGCTCCAAGACCCCTCTAAAGCACCCCTTTCAGTCTTATGGGGTGATCTCTCTGTTGAGGATCCTCGCACATTCACATTTCTCCAGCTACGACCATGAAATTAACAGTCAGAGTTTTGAGCCAAAAAAATGAACTTCCTCCAGGGAGGCCCCCTGAGATATTTTTTTGCAAAAGGTGAGGAGCAGAAAGGATGCAGGAGGTCACAGAGATAAGCCTTGGAACCAAGTGGCCCTGCTGGTGACTTGAAGGGCATCAGGGTTTTTCCTAAAAGTGGGCGCCACGAAGCTGCCACCACGTCTCCCTGAAACCCCCCTCTCCTCTCACTCCCGAGTGGTGGTTTGGGGCATGCGCTACAGCCCTGGGTTTGAATTCTGGTCTGATGCCTGCTGTGGAAGCTAAGTCTGTCCTTCTCTGTTACTTCCCTCTCTACGCAGCTATAAAATGAAGATAATAGTACCAGCTTCTAGGGCTCCTGCAAAGATTAAATGAGTAAATGTGATAAGCACACACTAGGGGCTCACCCATCACTGTTGTCATTGTGACCACTGGGCCCCTGTGAGACCAATGAAAGAAAATTTTTTGGCCCATCATCCCTCCATGCTTCTACAGGGCAATTGGGGTGTGTGTGTGTGTGTGTGAGAGAGAGAGAGAGAGTGTGTGTGTGTGTATTTCCACAGCATTAGGCTGTCCTTTAGAATTTCAGTTCCTTAGAAGGATGTTTTTTTAAAACTTCCAATTTCCAAAGAAAATAAATATTACAGTGATCAGACGTGGGATAAGCCAAGCTCTACACAGATACACTCTGGCCTTCTCTCTGATTCCATAAAAGCCATATCTGAGGCCACCAGCCGTGGCATTCCAGTTGAAAGAAGAGCAGCTGTCCTTCCAGCAGCCTTGCTCCCATCCCACGGGCAAACCTTAATGGCAGGGCTGCAATCTATACCCAGAACTGATAAATTCACACCCAGTCCCACATGCTTGCTGCCGGAGAGCTTGACCCACATGCAAGCCCAAGCCACTCACCTTCGTCTCTGGGCACCTCGTCTCCTTCTTGAGCTGCTCACATGAAGAAATTCCTGCCTAGAGACAGCTGCCTATTGGGTCCACTCTGTGACACGAATGATGTGGGATCTGTGATCCACTGCCTTGGGTCAGTGTCTTGCAGTTGGTAGGCAGGGACAGGGACTTGTGCATAGCTGGGATGCGGTGGACCTGCTGGGTGAGCGTTTCCACAAGCTATACCAGCTCTAATCCCGCTGATGATTTCCCACTTAAAGGCTTACCCTGTATCATCACAAAGCCCAGGGCAGGAACGCTGATGTGGGGCTGGAATGTAGGAAAGAGATCGTTCTCAAGACCGGGGGAGGGGGTGGAGGTGGGGGATAGGGGAGGTGCTGTTTCTGTGTTTCTGTGCCTTCTTTCCCAAGGCTGAGCATTCTTGGTTCTCTCTCTCACCCCTGGTTTCTTGATGTGGCTCAGAGCTGAGCTTGTCCTGGATGGAAGCTAAGACTCCAGCAGAGCGTTCTCTGTGGGAATGACAAGAAAGCAGGGAGCCCTCTGGAGATTATGAGGCACCCGTGGTACTCCACAGGATAATGAGAGGCTTTCTGTTGTGCGGAAGGAAGAGTCAAGAAAAAGATCTGAATGAAGGAAGGGATAGAGACTGAGACACACGTAAGACAATGGCTTAGGATTGGTTCTTGGCCCTTTCCTTCATCCCAGGACTGTGGAAGAAAATTGATCATGGAAAAAACACAGAAGAATTTCCCCAGCTGGAAGCTGGAGTAAAGTTATGGCAGACTGTGTTCCTGGTCAGGGTTAGATCCAGCATTGCCATTTGGAGAATTTGCCTCCCTCTCAGATCCAGGTTTGGGGTTTTTCTTTCTTTTTTTTTTTTTTTTTTTGTCTTTTTAGGACCACACCCATGGCACATGGAAGTTCCCAGGCTAAGGGTCGAATCAGAGCTATAGCTGCCGGCCTATACCACAGCCAACAGCAATGCGGGATCTGAGCCACATCTGTGACCTACACCACAGCTCACGGCAGTGCCGGATCCTTAACCCACTGAGCGAGGCCAGGGATCAAACCCGCAACCTTAGGGATGCTAGTCAGATTTGTTTCCTCTGAGCCATGACGGGAACTCCAGATCCAGGGTTCTGAGACTGGGGAGAGAGGAAGCGTAGACCCTGGACCATAAGATTCTCTTGTCTGAATTCTCCAAAATGTCATCGCTAGGAGTTGGGGAATTGAAAGTGGAAGCTTAAGAGGAGATATCTTCCTCTCAGCGGCAGGGCCCCTGATAGACATGTCTTAGGAACTGGCCAGACTGAACGGTTTGTTTCTGACTCCTATGAAAAGACACACACCTTGGGGATGGAGGGGGGACCACACGGCGGAGGGCCAAGCTCCCCAGTAAACTCTGAAGCCACGGTCCTTCATCTCAGAGAAGTTCAGACTTTGAATATACCATGCAACTTAGCTTCTCTGCCCCCACCCCAACAGAAATAATGACAAGGAGATATCAAGCAAGAGCTCTCCATCAAAAGCGGTGCAAATTGGTCCTGAGTTAAAGGACCACAGGACTGGAAGGGGTCAGCCAGAGAAACTTTCTGTAGAATATGAATCTGGAACTGAGTTTTCAGGACAGAGCCATTGATAATAATAATAATAATAAAAAAGATTTTAGATCCTTCTGGGCAGAAGTGGGGGATAACAGAAGAAAGGAGCACATTGCTGGTAGGGAGCTCACATGGGCAGACAGGGTGGTGGGTCAGCGCAGAGCCTGAAGTAAGAGGTTCTGAGAGTGGAGAGACAGGAGTGCAGGCTGGGGTCACGGGGGCCTTCGTGGCTTCTATTTTGGCTTCTGTTGTGGCTTCGTGGCTTCTAGTTTTCTATTACTTCTGTGGCAAATTACCAAATATCTGGTGGCTGAAATACTGCAAATTTATTACCTTATGAACCTGACAGGTCAGAAATGTGACATGGGCCTAAAGTGGGCGAAAATCCAGGGCTGTGCTCTTCTCTGGAGGCTGCTCAATTTTTCCAGCTTCTGGCAGTTGCCCTGACTGAATCTAAACCTGGTCCTTATATTTGCACTGCTCCAGGCTCATTCAATTCCCTGACTCTATAGCATCTTAGTTCGTAAGCATGGTGAAAAAAGATTCTTAGGATGTTCACTTCTGGAACCTCTTGCCTGTGATACTCAGAGTCTGACATGGAGATATGACACCCTTAGGGATGGGACAGGTGACCCTGGTGTTGCTGAGTAAGAGACCCGAACAGCTAAAATACGTCATCACCTTATGTTGAATGCCTGAGTAAGTACTTACGATTTCTCTCTATATAACCCAGGGCAGCAGTGTATATGGTTGCTGTAGGGCTGGAGAAAGAGAGAATGGGTTCTACGGGGGAATCAGATGAGAACAGTTGTCTTGCTGTCCCTTGGTCCCCAGGATAAGGGAATTTGGTTCTGTCTACTCTCTTCTAACCTTAAGAGTCCTGCTGGGTTTCAGAACCGAGCGGGGATGGATGAAAAATTGTAGAATCCATCAGAGCACTCTTTGTAGCAAAGGAAAGCAAAAGGGAGCCCCTTGGGGGCTTAGATAATGCAGATGTTCAGATGTTTATACTTAAACTAACAGCCAGAGGCAGTGGGAAATGTCCGAAATGTCCCTCCTATGTCTCCTGAAGCACACAAATAGTGTGTGTGTGTGTGTGTGTGTGTGTGTGTGTGTGTGAGGTTAAGTCTAATTTCGGAATCTGGCATTTACATAGTACTTGTTCACCAAGGATTCACTAAACAAATACACCCCAGTTTCGCCATGAGTAAAATGGAGATAGTAGTGTCTTCCCCATGAGGTTGTTTTCAGAACTAAATGAGAAATTGTATGTACAGCACTAGTGTAAGTCTACCTGGAGCACAGAAGAATGTGTTAGTAAGTTAAGTAAGCTAAGGTTTGCTTAGCAGAAGATGCGCTCCTCCAGCCCTTCCTGCCCGTTGGCCTCCTTGGCCATCTGTTCTGATGCTACAGGTTGAAGGAGAGTCTGAAGTTGCAGGTAGGCCAGCTGTGAAGTCCCCTTGCTCCCTAGCTCCCGTGAGAGTGACTGCCCTTGGCACCCCCTCAACTGTTGTAAACACCGAAGTCATCATAGCCACAAACTTAGGCTCATGGAGTAGGTGCTCATCACACACCCAAAGAGAAATACTTACCTTTTTTTTTTTAATCGATAAGAACAATCCATATTCAATAATACGGTCTTTACTGAGCACCTACTTTGTGCCCAAATGCCAGTTATTCAACTCAAAGCCACCTATCTTTGACTGTGAACCCTTTGTGGGCAGGGTGATCTTCAAAAGTATATTTTTGAGCCTCAGAATCTCAGAGTTGTTAAGTTCCTTAGAGGTCCTTCTGGTCAACCCCTACCCTGTGCCTCCGACTCCCCTGAAAGCAGTTCTTTCCACCCTGTAGAAGGCTGATCCAGCAGTCAGGACTTCCTCAGCATTCGTCTCAGATGAGCTCGTGAATTGCTCTGTGATTTTAAGCAGTTCCTCAGTCTGTCCGGGGATTGAGTCTGTCACATGAAAATGTCCTTGTGGAAGACACTTTCCTTCACCGACAGCGTCTGGTCCTGATCAGTCTTACCAGTCATCGTAATCTCTTTGGCTTTCACGTCCAACTTTGGCACTTTCTTTGCCCCACCAGAAGGAGAGGTATTTTTGGCTCCTGGCTGGTGTGTTCTTGTTCTCTTTTTCTCTCTCTCCCTCCTCCCCTCCCTCCCAGTCTCTCTCTCTCCTCTCTCCCTCCCCTCTCTCTCCATCTGTTGATCTCCCTGCCTCTTCTTCTCCTCCTCCCTTTCCCTTTACTTCAGAAATAGTTATTGCACTTACACACATCCAGAAAACCCACAACCCTGGATGTATATGTCATGCTTTAAAAAAAAAAAAATCCAGATGGTTCAGATGGACTTAAATATAAAAAGTAACACATGGAATTGTTTTCCTTTTTAAATTACCTTTAAATATGAATAAAAGGTTTTAGAAGGAAAACGCAGGTCCCAGGATACTGAAAGACTGTTAAATTTAACTATATAAGATATGTTTATGCATGAAAAATATACATAAAAATAAAAACATGAAATAAAGATGTATTTTATTTGTGTATAAATGTTAATTTCTAAACTGCTAAGCTCACTAAGGACAAACAGAGGTTTTTTTTTTTTTTTAATATTTTCTTTCATATTATCTTCCATCATGTTCTAACACAAGAGATGGGACATAGTTCCCTGTGCAGTATAGTGAGACCCCCTTGCTTATCGATTCCGAATGTAACAGTTTACATCTACTAGCCCCAAACTCCCCATACATCCCACCCCATCCCCTGGCAACCACAAATCTGCTCTCCATGGCTGTGGTCTGTTTCTGTTTTGCAGATAGGTTAATCTCTGCCATATTTTAGGTTCCACACATAAGTGATATAGTATGATATTAATCTTTCTCTTTCTGACTTACTTCACTTAGTATTAGAGTCTCTAATTCCATTCATTTTGCTGCAAATGCCATTAGTTTGTTCTTTGTTTATGGCTGAGTAGTATTCCATTGTATATGTGTTACTACATCTTCTTAATTTGTTCATCTGTTGGTGGACTTTTAAGTTGTTTCCATGCCTTGGCTATTGTGAATAGTGTTGCAGTGACATAGGGGTGCATGTATGTTTTGAATGAATGTTTTGTTGGGATATATGCCCAGTAGTGGGATTGCTGGATCATATGGTAGTTCCATAGTTAGTTTTCTGAGAAACCTCCGTACTGTTTTCCATAGAGGTTGTACCAATTTACATTCCCAACAACAGTTTAGAAGGGTTCACTTTTCTCCACTGGCATTTGTTATTTGTTGACCTGTTAATGATGGCTATTCTGACTGGTGTAAGGTGGTAACTCATTGTAGTTTTGATCTGCATTTCTTTAACAATTAGTGATGTTGAACATTTTTTCTTGTGCCTACTGACTAAGTGTATGTCTTTGGAGAAAAAGCTATTTAGGTTTTCTGCCCATGTTTTGATTGGGTTGTTTTTATTTTATTTTATTTTTTTTGTTGTTGTTCTTGTTGTTGAGTTGTATGAGTTGTTTGTATATTTTGGAGATTAGTCCCTAGTCTGTTGCATCATTTGCAAATATTTTCTCCCATTCTGTGGGTTGTCTTTTCATTATTTTACTGGTTTCCTTTGCTGTTCAAAAGCTCTTGAGTTTAATAAAGTCTCACTGGTTCATTTTTGTTTTTATCGACAAAAAAGTAAAATACAGGAGTTCCCGTCGTGGCGCAGTGGTTAACGAATCCGACTAGGAACCATGAGGTTGCGGGTTCGATCCCTGCCCTTGCTCAGTGGGTTAACGGTCCGGCGTTGCCGTGAGCTGTGGTGTAGGTTGCAGACGCGGCTCGGATCCCGCGTTGCTGTGGCTGCGGCGCAGGCCAGTGGCCACAGCTCCGATTAGACCCCT
>PVHT020000237.1:6598821-6668153 GCA_004024745.2 Catagonus wagneri | reverse complement strand
CAAAATGTTGGATCAAACAAGATGTTGCTGTGACTTATGTCAAAGGGTGGTATGCCTATGTTTCCTTTAGGAGTTTTATAATATCTGGCCTTATATTTAGGTCTTTGAGTTTATTTTTGTGTATGGTGTTAGAGAGTGTTCTAATTTCATTCTTTTACATGTGGCTTTCCAGTTTTCCCAGCACCATTTGTTAAAGAAACTATTGTTCTTCTGCTGAATGTTCTTGCCTCCTTTGTCACAGATCAGTTGACCATAAGTGCTTGGGTTTATTTCTGGGCTTTCTATCCTGTTCCACCGATCTATATTTCTGTCTTTGTGCCAGTGTCATATTGTTTTGATAACTGTAGCTTTGTAGTATAGTCTGAAGTCGGGCAGCCTGATTCCTCCAGTTCTGTTTTTATAATTCAATATTGCTCTGGCTGTTCGGGGTCATTTGTGTTTCCATACAAATTCTAAAGTATTTTGCTCTAGTTCTGTGAAGAATGTCCTCAGTAATTTGATAGGGATTACATTGAATCTGTAGATTGCCTTGGGTAGTATAGTCATTTTGACAGTATTGACTCTTCCAGTCCAACCAAGAATATGGTGTATCTTTCCTTCTGTGTGTTGTTTTTTGTCTCTTTAGGTAGGTTTATTCCTAGGTATTTTATTCTTTTTGATGCCATGGTACATGGAATGGTTTCTCTGATGTCTTTCTGATCTTTCATTGTTAGTATATAAAAACGCAATAGATTTCTGTGTATTAATTTTGTATCCTGCAGCTTTGCCAAATTCATTGATGAGGAGTTGTAACAGTTTTGTTTATTTCTGCTCTGCTCTGATTTCTTTCCTTCTACTATTTTTTTTTTGCTTTTGCTTTTTAGTGCCACACCTGCGGCATATGGAGGTTCCCAAGCTAGGGGTCTAATTGGAGCCACAGCTGTTGGCCTACGCCACAGCCACAGCAATGCCAGATCCGAGCCACATCTGTGACCTACACCACAGCTCGCAGCAATGCCAGATCTTTAACACACTGAACGAGGCCAGGGATTGATCCTGCAACTGGCATGGTTCCTAGTTGGATTCGTTTCCACTGCACCATGATGGGAACTGCATCTTTCTACTAATTTCAGGCTTTGTCTGTTCTTCTTTATCTAGTTGTTCTGGGTGTAAGGTTAGGTTGTTTATTTGAGCTTTTTCTTCTTTCCTGATATGAGATTGTATTGCTATAAACTTCCGTCTCAGAACTGCTTTTGCTGTGTTCCATAGGTTATGAATTGTTGTATCTTCATTGTCGTTTGTCTCTAAGTATTTTTTGATTTTCTCTTTGATTTCTTCAGTGATCCATTGGTCCTTCATTAGTGTATTGTTTAGCTCTAGGAGTTTGTGTCTTTCGATATTTTTTTCTTGTAGTGGATTTCTAGTCTCTAGCATTGTGGTTGGAGACAATGCTTGAAATAATTTCACCTTTTTAAAATTTACCAAGGTTTGATCTGTGGCCCAAAGTGGAGACTGTTCCATGTGCACTTGAGAAGACTACATATTCTTCTGCCTTTGGGATGGAATGTTCTATAAATATCAATGAGGTCTCTCTGGGTTATGGTGTCATTTAAGGCCTGTGTTTCTGTGTTGATTTTCTGTTTGGATGATCTGTCCATAGATGTAAGTGGAGTGTTATTGTGATGCTGCTGATTTCTTCTTTTATGGCTGTCAGCAGTTGCCTTATATATCGAGGTGCTCCTACATTATGTGCATATATATTTACAACTGTTATATCTTCTTCTTGGATTGATCCCTTGATCATTATACTGTCCTTCTTTGTCTCCTGTGATTTTTCCTTACAGTCCATTTTGTATGATATGAGTATTGCTACTCCTGCTTTCCTTTGATTTCCATTTGCATGTAATGGAAATGGACCTGGTTACTGCAACCCCTCCTGCTACCAGGAGGGGTTGATTTTCTCAGGGTGATTTTCTATAGCTGACAATGTCAGCAGCTGCTCCTACAGTCCCTCCCTTTGTTGAGGAGGCTCTTGGGACTGCTCTCTGTGGCTGTAGAGGCAGGGGACCTTCTGTAGTCACTCCCCCCCCACTTTTTTTTTTAGCCACTCTAGATAGCGGTCTCTGTAGCCCCAAGGGTGGGGGCTGCTCTCTAACCATTGCTAAAAGGTTCTCTCTATAGCTGTGGGACCTGTACCATTCCCGCTGTCCCTCCCACTATGAAGCCAATGGCTCAGTACTCCCTGTAGCCACTGTGAAGTAAAACATACACCAGTGAGCCCTTCTTGGCTCTTCTGGCCAGAAGTGCAATTTACACTGCTTCCATGGTCCCCTGCTTGGTTGTTGGCAGGAATCAGAGAGCTTGTACTGTTTCTGAGATCACTCCACTGACCTGCCAGGCCATTTATGACTTCCAGGCAGTGTGTGCTATTTCCAAATTCACTGTGCCCATTCATCAGGCCTTTTGTGGCTCTCTGCTCACCAGCCCTCTCAGGATTCCTGGACCTTTTGTGCTGTTTCTGAGATACCTTTGCCCACTCCTGGGCCTTTCTTGGCTCTCTACCCACCCACCAGGTTTTTCTGGGACCCCTAGGACCCTTTGCACTGTATCTAAATTCACTTTGCCAGCTTACTGGGCTTTTCAGGGTTAGCTGGCCAGCCACCAGATCTTTCATGACTCCCAGGACCATTTGCACTCTTCTGAATTCACTTTGCCCCTAGGCAGGTCACCGCTCTCTGCCCACACACTGGGCCATCCTTGACTCCCCAAGCCTCCTGCAGTGTCTCTCAAACCGCTCTGCCTGGTGTGTTTCAGTGTTCCCCCATGCTTTTCAGTGCTCCCCTGCCCAGCCCTGGGCAGGAGTTGTGGAGCCTGTGCTATTCCAGAGTTATTTCCACTAGCCACTGGAAGCAAGCTGCCTTAGGTGAAGGGCTATAATCCTGGAAAATTTATTTGTTTTTAGTGAGGGCAGTTTCTGGGGATGGCCTCAGCTGTGGACTGAGAGAATGGGTGCCTTCCTCCTGCAGGCAGGTCTGCGTGATGCACACAGAATCTGCTACAGGGACCTTTAGAGAGCATCTGGCGGGGAGCCTGGTCATGTCCGTGGCGGCAGGGGAAGCTTCAACAAGAGAGTGATCATTAAGTAGTGTCTGGTGTACGCTACGCACAGCTGTGTCCGCTAGGCAAAGCTGGGTGACTTTAATGCATGCTGCTCCCTTTCTTAGAATGCTCTAAATGAGAATTCTTGATTTAAGATTTCCGTCAGTTGGGTCTGACAGAAAGTTTAGCTTTGCAGAAGATTTCCATGATCAAAGGTAATGAAAGGAGAGTCTGGGTAGGGGGTACCATTGAAGACTAGTGGTCTTGCTCCATTTCAGCGTCATTGTGCCTTCACTTTGGGCAAGGTGGAAATGAGAAAAACCAAAGAGCATGGATATTAATACTCTGATATTTCAGATGGGGAAACCCAAGCTAGAGGGGTGAGAGCTCACACTGAATAAACACAGCTAATAAATATGAAAAGGAATTAGCATGTAAGTTCCTGGTTCCAATTTCAAGGATTTATCCGTGACCTTAACTCTATTTTGAGATCCTTTTGCTTTCAACATAATTGGATTTTGTCAGATACTTTTTCTGCATCTGTTGAGATGATCATGTGGTTTTAGACTTTTGTTAATGTGGTGTATGATATTGATTGATTTGCATATGTTGAATCATCCTTGTGAACTTGGAGTGACTCCAACTTGGTCATGGTGTATGAATTATTTTATGTGTTGTTTGATTCAGCTGGCTGAAATTTTGTTGAGAACTTTTGCATCTATATTCACCAAAGATATTGACCTATAATTTTCTTTTGTAGTATCTTTGTCTGGTTTTGGTATTAGAGTGACGGTGGCTTCATACCTTTGGAAGTGTTCCTTCTTTAATCTTTTGGAAAAGAACGATGGGTATAAGTTCTTTTCATGTTTGGTAGAATTTGCCTGTGAAGCCATCTGTTCCTGGACTTCTGTTTGTAGGGACTGTTTTTATTACATATTCAATTTCATTTCTAGAGATTGGTCTGTTCAAGTCTATTCTTGATTCAGTTTTGGTGGGCTGTAGTCTACTTCTCAGTTGTCAAATTTGTGGGTATATAATTGTTCCTAGCATTTTCTTTATTTTTATTTTGATGTTATCCATTGTGATTTCTCCTATTTCATTTTTTATTTTTATTTTTTTTTAATTTGGGTTCTCTCTCTCTTTTCTTCTTGGTGAGCCTGCCAGAAGTTTGTCAATTTTGTTTATCCTTTCAAAGAACCAGTTCTTGGTTTTACTGATTTTTTCTTCTTTTCTTTTTTTTTTTTTTTTGATCTCTATTTTATTGATTTCCTCTCTGATCTTTATGATTTCCTTCCTTCTGATGACTTTAGGGTGTTTTTGTTCTTCTTTTTCTAATTATTTTAGGTGATAGGTTATGTTGTTGATTGGAGATTTTCCTTATTTTCTGAGGGAGGCCTATATTGCTGTGAACTTTCCTTTAAGAACTGCTTTTACAGCATCCCATAGATATTGTATAGTTGTGTTTTCATTGTTGTTGTCTCAAGATATTTTTTAATTTTCTTTGTGATTTCCTTATTGACCCATTGGTTTCTTACTAGCATGTTGTTTTCTCTCTGTGTAGTCAGTATAGAAAGTATTCCAAGCATCTTCTCTGAAAGCAGTGGCATGAAACTAGAAATCAACCACGGGAAAATAAATGAAAAACAAACAGCCACATTTATTTTGAATGATAATTTTGCTGGGTAGAGTATTCTAGGCTGTAAATTTTTCCCTTTTAGAATTTTGAATATATCTTGTCACTCTCTTCTGGCCTGTAGTATTTCTTTAGAAAAATCCGTTGATATCCTTATGCAGGTTCACTTATAGTTAACTCTCTGTTTTTCTTTGGCTGCTGTCAGAATCCTCTCCTTTTTGGCATTTTTATTATAATGTCTTGATATAGTTCTGTTTGGGTTCAACTTGTTTGGGGCCCTCTGTACTTCCTCTATCTGAATATCTGTTTCCTTCTTTAGATTTGTAGAGTTTTAGCCATAATTTCTTTAAATATATTTCCTATCCCCTTTTCTTTTTCTTTTCCTTCTGGCATCCCTATTATGCGTAGATTGACCTGATATATATTAGCCCATAGATCTCTTATATTGCTTTCTTCCTTTTTTAAACAAATTTGTCTTTCTATCTGTTGTCCTGATTGGATGATTTCCATTATCATATCGTCCAAGTCACTTATTCATTCCTCTGCATTATTCATTCTGTTTTTCATTGACTTTAACTCAGCTTTCATCTGCAAATGAGTTTTCTGTTTTTTCTTGGCTCCTCCTTATAGTTTCTAGTACCATTTACAGTAATCTGTGTCCTGTTGATATCCATTCTTAATTCCTTCAATGTTTTCTTTTATTATCTTTTTTTTTTTTTTTTGGTCTGGGGAAGCTCTCTTTTTAAAATTTTTTAAATTGCTCAATGAATTTTTGTACAACAATCATCACAACCAGATTTTGTAGCATATCCATCCCAAACCCTCAGGGTATCCCCCCACCCCCACAACCTGTCTCATTTGGAAACCAAAAGTTTTGCAAAGTCTGTGAGTCAGTATCTGTTCTGCAAAGAAGTTCGTTGTGTCCTTTTTTTAGATTCCACGTGCTCTTGGTGTCTCATCGTCTGACTGACTTCACTTAGCATGGTAATTTCTAGATCCATCCAGGTTGCTGCAAATGCCATTATTTCTTTCCTTTTAATGGCTGAGTAATATTCCATTGTGTATATGTACCACATCTTTATCCACTCCTCTGCTGATGGACATTTAGGTTGTTTCCAAGTCTTGGCTATATATACATGTGTCTTTTTGAGTCATGGTTTTCTCTGGATAGATGCCCAGAAGGGGGGTTGCTGGACCAAATGGTAATTCTATTTTTAGTTTTTTGAGGAATCTCCACACTGTTTCCACAGTGGTTGCACCAGTTTACATTCTCACCGACAGTGTAATGAGGTTCCTTTTTCTCTGCACCCTCTCCAGCACTTACTGTTTGTAGACATTTTGATGATGGCCATTCTGGCCCACGTAAGGTAGTACCTCACAGTGGTTTTGATTTGCATTTCTCTAATAATGAGTGATGTTGAACATCTTTTCATGTGTTTTGTGGCCATCTGTATGTCTTTGGAGAATTGTCTATCTTTTGCCTATTTTTTGATGGGGTGTTTGTTTTTTGGTATTGAGCTGCAGGAGGCATTTTGGAGATTAATCCATTGTCAGTCACTTCATTTGCAAATATTTTCTCCGATTTCTGTGGGTTTTCTTTTTGTTTCATTTAGGGTTTCCTTTGCAATTCAGAAACTTTGAAGTTTAATTAAGTCCCATTTGTTTATTTTTGTTTTTATTGTCATTACTCTAACAGGTGGATCTGAGAAGATGTTGCTTCATTTGTTTTGGAGGGTGTTTGGCCTATGGTTTCCTCTAAGAGTTTTAGAGTACCTGGTTTTTTTCTTTTTTTTTTTGTATCTGGTCTTGTATCTAGGTCTTCATTTTGAGTTTATTTTTGTGTATGGTGTTAAAAGGTGTTCTAATTTCCTTCTTTTACATGTGGCTGTCCAGTTTTCCCAACACCACTTATTGAACAGGCTGTCTTATCTCCACTGCATATTCTTTTTTTTTTTTGAAAGTTGTTTACTTATTTTTTCCCATTACTTAATGAATTTTATTACAATTGTAGGTGTACAAAAATCATCCAACTCAATCCAAATTCTATGGAGTGCCAGTAAATGCAAGAGCTACAATATGTACCTCTATTCAGAAAATTTAACTCTATGTAGTTTCAATTTATAAAAATTTGTACTGACTTACAAATGTCTAAAAATATTAATAAAAATTTATAATAAAAGTTAAAAACAAAATTGATTAATTGAGGGCTAGCTAATAAAGAACCAGACATGCATTTGAAGGAATGTTAGGCAAAAAAAGAACTGTGGTAGTATGTGTTGATATTGGAGAGTCTCTTTTATATATGGTTACGTGAGAGAGAAAAATTTTGTAAAACAGATTTTCACAGAATTTTCTTCAAAAGAATATATAGATACCTGCTTAGGAAATTTTTCTAAGATTATATGACCATCTGGTTGGACTTGTGCAATCTGGGGAATGAGTGGAAAATTATTCTCAAGTTACACCCTTCAACCTCAGTTGACCTTCTTAGGTTTAACAGGTATACTTAAACTGAAGTCTAAAATCCAGATGAATGTTTTGTAATTCTCTGGATGAATATCTGCCTCACTCCAGCACCAAGCAGTTTTCCATGTTACATTCTTTTTTTTTTTTTTTTTGGTTTGTGTTAGGGCCACACTCACAGCATAAGGAAGTTCCCAGGCTAGAGGGGATGAATCGGAGCTGTAGCCACTGGCCCACACCACAGCCCCAGCAATGCCAGATCTGAGCCACGTCTGCGACCTACACCACAGCTCATGGCAACACCGGATCCTTAACCCACTGAACAAGGCCAGGGATCGAACCCGCGTCCTCATGGATGGTAGCTGGGTAGCCAGGATGGGAACTCCGCCATGTTTTACTCTGGCAGCTGTTCCAGGTTGTAAATATAACTGCCTGCATCAGGCTGTCTTTATACTCTTCCTACAAAGAAGTGCCTAGTGAGTAGTCAGGGACATGCCGTAGAAATAAATGTCTGGAAGAACCTGGCGTGAAAGCATACGAATGCACATATAGAAGAGTAGAAACCTGGAGCAATACCAGAGAGTAGAATTAGATGAAGGGGTACAACTTCTGTACAGAATTCAGAGAGGGTCCATGGTGTTAGAACAGGAGCTCTGTAAAATGAGTGAGGAGAAACCAGGCATTGCGGGGAATTTTTATTTAAGTTAAGGTTCCTACTGATACTAAAATACAGGAGACCAACTGTGGAATTTGTTACTGTTGAGGGAGCTGATTTTGGCTCCAATGATCTAAGAGAATCTGGGAATTGCTTAGAATGTAGTGAAGAATGGGGCAATCTGCTGAGAGTCAGAGACAATCTTCTGGAAACCTAGACTTGGGGTCTTTGAGGAGGCAGCCTTGATATTGAGAAGCCTCTGCTGAGATTTGAGGTTTCCCGTGAAACACAAACTTGGAAAAGTTCTGAAACTTAATTGGTCAAAAATGGAAATGACTCTAAGTTTTTTCTGTTCTCCCCAGACTGATTGCTGAGGGATGCCCTGAACCTGGGCTAATTAAGAGCAGGTTCGGTAACTAAGTCCCCTTGGGAAGGTAAGAATGGGGAGGGAAGGAGAGAGAGAGAGAGACCCTTGGCTCCCAACAACACGCTTATTTTGGGGTTTTCCTTATGCTCCTGCCTGAGGACACTTTCCTCCCTTGCCGTGAGTGGAGGCATCCACGTGTAGCTCAGACCTATGTGTGTAGCTCAGCAGTAACTGGACAGGATTTTTCTTGCCTGAGCCCCGGAGAGTCTTACAAGGGGTGATGAGTCCATCCTTGGAGGTGAGTGTCTTCTCAGGGTTCCCCTCTACAGAGGGAAGAGCAGGAGAGGATCAGGATGGCGAGTTCTGGGCTTGGCTGCCATCTAGAAGCATGGCGCCAAGAAGGTGAGGAGGAGGGTGGGGAGTAGCAGAAAGAATGGGCTGACCTCTGAATCTCCCTGCACAGCAGAGAGCAGACTCAGCTGTCTTCTGATCCAAGGCTGGGGCAGGCACATCTCCCTCAGTCTGTAAGTCTCCGTCTTTCTCATTTTTTCATCAGAATTGTGGGAAATTCAAAATTGTGGGAAAGCAGACCACCGAAATATCCAAAATTCTGTCCTTGGAAACTGTTTGCAGATCAAAGATCCACAGAGATACTGAGCTAGTTACATCAGGAGGGGAAAGGAGAAAGGAAAAGTGATAATATGAGGATAAGGCAGGCAGACCAAGAGATTAGGATGGAGGGGAGCCTTGGCCAGGACCTAGTACTATTTAATCTTATGCTATACAATCATACATCCGTCATCTCCCAAAATATTGCAAATTTTCACTATTTTTTGTCCCAAGAAGAATTTATATATATAATTGTGTGTGTGTGTATATATATGTGTGTGTGTGTGTGTGTGTGTGTGTGTGTGTGTGTGTGTGTGTGTGTGTGTGTTTCTCTGTGTGTATATGTGTGTGTGTGTGTGTGTGTATGTGTGTATATATATATGAATGATATAATTGTAAATAATATATAGAAAGATGTGTTTGCTCTTATGGAGTTTATATTCCAATATCACACATGAACAATGAATAAATGAAGTCCAACTTCCAGTCCCTCTTTCTTACTTTATTTTTCTTTGGCACGATTAATGAGCTACCATCTAAATATTTTACTTGTTGAAATATTGAGGACGTTGCCCCAGAAAGGGAAAGGTGAAAGGAAAAATGGTAATGTAATGAATGAAGGCAAATCAAGAATAGAATCATCACAGGGCCGTGGCCTTATTACCTGGCCAGGCCCATGTAGGATTTAATCATATAACATATGTCCGTTCAGCCATCATCTGTCAAAAATTTTCAGCACATCTTGTTTGGCTCACAAATTTGTTATAACTATGTGTGTGTGTATATATGTATATACATGCATATACATAGTTATATACATATTTATACAATATATATATATTTGAGAGAGAGGACATTTCCTTACTCTCCTAGATTTTATATTTCAATAACATAGAGGAACAAAATAAATAAATTGAAATTTCCCGTCCTTCTTTGTTGTTTCATTTTTCTATGGTATGATTAATAAACAAGCATCTTACATATTTTACTTGTTTTGTGCATGGAATCATCCTCGACCAGAAGTGGCACAGCACAGGATTTTTGTTTGTGCTGTTCACTGCCACATGGGTTTCAGGTTGAATGAAGGAGTAAAATCATAAATTAAACATGTAACATAATGCCAGATAGTACTCAGTGCTAGGAAGAAAATTCAAGTCCAAGAATGAGCGTGTCTTTCCTGTTTTGAAGGGTGACTGGAAAGAGTGATCTGAGGAGGTGACATTAGTGGGGTGGATGGAGTGAAGGAGAAATTCAGCCATCCTGAGGAACTGAGAGCCATGTGCCACCTACCTGTCCTGCCAAGATTTTGGGGAAAATGTCCTTAGAGAAGACTGGATCTGCTATGGGCAATGATCCCAAGCTCTGGAGTTCCCATTTGGAGCACTAGCTGCTCCGTGTAATATAGTAATTTTAAAACCTGGGGAAAGCAGGACTCTATAGTACCAGTAAGGATGCAGGATGGGGTTCAAAATTCCATGCTTTGAACCTCAAGTGGAATGCCATTATGCCACCTGCTGCAGTTCACTTAAGAGGAAAAAATAACCACAGGACCATGGCGGGAGGGGGCGGGGGGGACTGGCATCAAAACAGGCCTCTTTCAAAGGTCTTTACCCTGTGAGAAAGCACATTCAGTGGGGAAAATAGCCAAAGGGGGGTTTTCTTCACACCGGTGCGAAAGATGAGGTCTTCACCCAGTGCAGGCAGCTAGGGCTGAATGTGAGGTGACCACACTTGGGTCTGCCTTTGTGCAGGGCATCCCCGTGGGGCAGCTCACCTGCTCATCAGGTTGGAAATAGTTCCTCATCCTAATCTGCCCCCCCCTTCTTGAGAGCTGGACCACGTGGAGCCTATTTGTTCTCTTTTGCTAAGTTTCACAGGAGCAGAAACAAGGACCAAATGATGAGCAATCACTCAAGTGCCACTGAGTTCTGCCTTTTGGGTTTCCCTGGGTCCCAGGAACTACATCACACTCTTTTTGCTATATTCTTTCTCTTCTACTCGGTGACACTAACAGGAAACACGGTCATCATCGTGCTTGTCTGCATCGATAAACGTCTGCAGTCCCCCATGTATTTCTTCCTTGGTCATCTCTCTTTCTTGGAGATCCTGGTGACAAGCATTATCGTCCCTCTGATGCTCCGGGGGCTGCTGCTCCCTGGGATGCAGACAATATCTCTGCCTGGATGTGTCGCCCAGCTCTTCCTGTACCTTGCTCTGGGCACCACAGAGTTTGCATTGCTGGGAGCGATGGCTGTGGACCGTTACATGGCTGTCTGCAACCCTTTGAGGTACAGCGTCATAATGAACAGCTGCACCTGCCTCTGGGTGGTAATTGTGTCCTGGGCGTTTGGGTTCCTTTCTGAAATCTGGCCAGTCTATGCCACGTTTCAGTTTACCTTCTGCAAGTCCAACCTGATAGACCATTTTTACTGTGACCGAGGGCAATTGCTCAAACTCTCCTGTGACGACACTGCTTTCACAGAGTTTGTTCTTTTTGTCATGGCTGTTTTCATTATTGTTGGTTCTCTGGCCCCAACGATTGTCTCCTACGCCTACATCATCTCCACCATCCTCAGGATCCCCACTGCCTCTGGCCGGAGGAAAGCCTTCTCTACCTGTGCCTCCCACCTCACCTTTGTCGTCATCGGCTATGGCAGCTGCTTGTTCCTCTATGTGAAACCCAAGCAAACTCAGGCCTCCGAGTACAATAAGATAGTTTCTCTGTTTATTTCTGTGTTAACCCCTTTCCTGAACCCTTTCATATTCACTCTCCGGAATGACAAAGTCAAAGAGGCCTTTCGAGATGGAGTGAAACGCTACTATCAACTCCTGAAGGATTAACTCTGCTCTCAGTCAATTTAGAGGGTATGATCATCACCTTGGATTATTCAACCACCTAGAAAATGCTTCTAGCACCATTATCACCATTGCAAAAATCAAATAGCCTGTGCAACTCCTGATCAGGCCACGGCAGTGGCAAGGCAGGTAAAAGTCAAACTCATGCTCTGATCACCAAAATCTCATAGCATGCTTGCTTCCACTTTTAAACCCAAAGAACCACATTCCTGTTCTTGTGATGTGGGAGGAGCCAGGGAAATGAAATACATACACATCTGTAACCATTCAGTTGGGCAAATTATTGGCTTCTTATTCAGTTGGAACACGGATTTCCTGGTGGAATAATGAGATGGTTAGGTGTAGGGTGCAGAAGATGGCGTAATCAGCATCCAAGGGTAGAGGTTCACCTTGTGGCTTCACCAACTCTTGCTGGTTCTTTTCCTATATTTTTGTGAAATTTCTTGACAGGATGGCCATATGCTTTTAAGATATCCTAGGGTTCTCTCTCTCTCTCTCTCTTTTTCTGGTTATTTATTGAATTATCATGGTTCCATTGCAAATGTGAAGTACATGTAGTGTTACATACATTTTCCCGTAGAATCAGTCTAGGGTGATGATATGGAGACTGGAATGCGTCTCATTTGGCAAATCTTCGTGCCATAAAGAAAACGGAGATATTTGGGGGTCAGAAGGGGAAAAACATTCCCTTTGCTAAACTTCAGGGTGCTGCTTTAATCTCTTCCTTTTGAGGTGTGTGGGGATCGAGACAAATGAGACTGAAACGACTGATTCTTGAGATTGTCTTGTGTTTTACTGATGCTAAAGGCAACTCTTTCTATTCAGACTTCTCCCAGACCCAGACTTTAGGCTGCATAATGCCTAGGATTCTTCATTTTCCTTTCCAGGTGTCAGTACCGTCCACAGATCTTGGCTATGGGAAGACTTTTGCAAATGAGGGACCATTCTCAGCTCCTCAGGAATTCCAGGGCATAGTGCCTGACCACGTAATTGCAGAGGGTTTTTTTTCCCTTTGTCTTTCAGCAGTTTTACTATTTTTATGTTTCTGTGTGGACCATTTGCATTTATCCTACTTGAATTTTATTGACCTTCTTGGATGTGTACATAGATGTTTTCTATCAAAACTGGAAAGTTTTCAACCATCATTTCCTTAAATATTTTTACACTTTTTCACATCTCTCCTATACTTTTGATGTTCGCATTTCATGTATATTAGTGCATCTTATGGAATATCCCATATTTCTCTGAGGCTCTGTTCATTTTTCTTCTTCATTTCTCTCTCCCTGTTCTAATGATGGCCTAATTCCTATTTATCTATCTTCATGTTTACCAGTTACTTCTGTCATTAAAAATTCTTCTGTCGTGCTCTTCTACTGAATTTTTCATTTCACTTATGTTTTCAAGTCTAAAATTTCCATTTGATCCTTTTCATAAGTTTGATTTCATTGTTGATATTCTCTATGAGGAGAAACATTGTCATCATACTTTATTTTTTAATTTTTTTCTCTTAATTGATTGATTTTTTAGGGCTGCATATGCGGCATATGGAAGTGTTCCCTAGGCTAGGAGTCTAATCAGAGCTACAGTTGCCAGCCTAAACCACAGCCACAGCAACGCCATATCTATGACCTACACTTCAGCTCATGGCAATGACAAATCCTTAACCCAATGAGCAGAGCCAGGGACTGAACTTGCATTATCATACTGGTCAGGTTTGTTTTTACTGAGCCACGGAGTTCCCGTTGTGGCTCAGTGGTTAACAAATCCAGCTGGGAACCATGAGGTTGCGGGTTCAATCCCTGGCCTCACTCAGTGGGTTAAGGATCCGGCGTTGCCGTGAGCTGTGGTGTAGGTTGCAGACGCGGCTCGGATCCCGCGTGGCTGTGGCTGTGGCGAAGGCCGGCGGCTACAGCTCCTGTTAGACCCCTAGACTGGGAACCTTGATATGCTGCGAGTGCGGCCCTAGAAAAGGCAAAAAGACAAAAAAAAAAAAAGTTTTTACTGAGCCATGATGGGAACTCCTTCCTTTAGGTTTTTGAACGTACTTATAATAGATCCTTTGAAGCCTATGACCATTAAATGTGCCATCACTTCCTTTGGCAAGCAATTTCTGTTTTCTGCTTTTTATCTTATGTATGGGTCAGATTTCTTATTTCTTTGCATGTCTTGTGACTTTTCATTGAAAACTAAACATTTTAGGTATTATATGGTAACATTCTGAATACCGGTACCCCACCCCTGGGACTTGTTATTACAGTTTGCTTGTTGAATTTTTTAGTGTCCTGGCTGGACTTTTTTAGTGAAGTCCATTTCTCTGGCAGTGCACACCCCCAGTGTCCCTCCTCAGAGGCCACATTCTTAGGCAAGCACGCAGTGACCTGGGCCTGACAGTGGTTTTAACAAGACTCTCTTTGTCTCTTTCCCTGATTACATCCGATTGTTAGGACCCACTAATTGCTGGATAGCTGTAGTGTTTTTTTTTTTTATATAACTTAATAAATTTTATTTCAGTTACAGGTGTACAAAAAATCATCACAAGTCAATTTGCTATTACACTGCTGGTGGGAATGCAAATTGGTGCAACCACTGTGGAAAACAGTATGGACATTCCTCCGAAAACTCAAAATAGAATTACCATTTGATCTAGCAATCCCACTCCTGGGCATCTATCCAGAGGAAACCATGACTGGAAAAGACACGTGTACTCCAATGTTCATTGCAGCACTCTATGCAATAGCCAGGTCATGGAAATAACCTAAGTGCCCATCGACAGAGGAGTGGATAGGGAAGATATGGTACATACACACAATGGAATATTACTCAGCCATTAAAAGGAATGAAATACAACATTTATAGCAACATGGATGTAGTATTGTTGTTTTTTTTAACAACGTCCTGGGGCTGATCCAATTATATTTGGGCTCCTTGACAGAGATACTCTTTGAGGTCGGAATCTGAGGTTTATTCTGACCCCCAAAAGACATTTCTTAGCTTTCTTTTTCTCTGGTCCTCTGGGTCAATTAGCTGGCCTACAGTTTGTCTTATATGTGACACGAAGTTACCAGCCTCCTCCCTTGCTTACCACCAAAACCTTCATCGCTTTCAAGGTGCTGTTAGGTCAAAACTTCCTCCACACTCTGTTTTGAATAATGTCAGGTTTTTTCAGAGCTGGCTCTCCTCTTGGGCAAAATACCCGAGCCATGAATCAGGAGCCAGGGCTGGGACAGTGGTGCATTTCTCTCTATAGGATAACACTGCTTTAGTTGCAGGGCACTGGGCAGTGGCAGTAGCCTTTGAACTTGGTGGTTTGCCTCTTCTGGTGTGGAACCTTCACCTTATGAATAAGCTTGAGGGAGGGTGATTGGGGCCCTTGTATTCTCGGTGGGCTGTTCCTTTACTCTGTGAATGGAAACGAGGTAGAAGCAAGAAGTTCCAGTCCCCTTGTCTGCATATCCCTAGAAAATAGTTTCTGTAACATACGGTTGTTGGGGAGAGATGGGAAATTCTGACCACCTTCTTATAATGGGAACCTCCTGCAGCCCTTGACTTGGAACTGGGGAGAAAGGGAAATGGTGGCTCTTGGCTGTGCCTGCCTGGAGTGGACTTTCCATCACACTGAGCTGGGAGGAGGAAGGAAGATGCAGGACATGATTCAAGTACCACAGACTCTTGCTGTTCTTACCGAGGTTTAATAAGTCTTCTCACATGAATATTTCTTCAATCGCTGTATGCCTTTAATGCACTTTCCAGAGACATTAAGTGTTTTTAAAATGATAATTTCTACTGGGAGTTCCCATCATGGCTCAGTGGGAAAAAATCCAGTTAGTATCCATGAGGATGCAGGTTTGATCCCTGGTCTCGCTCAGTGGGTTAAGGGTCCGACATTGCCATGAGCTGTGGTGTAGGTCATAGACGTGCTTGGATCTGGTGTTGCTGTAGTTGGGGTGTAGGCCAGCAAGCTACAGCTCTGATTTGATCCCTAGCCTGGGAACTTCCATATGCCATGGCTGTGGCCCTAAAAAAACAAAAAGACATGATAATTTCTACAAATTATGGTTGTTCAACTAACCAGCCAGTCTCAAGAACCCCCCTGTCAATTGTAGCTGTTTTAAAGTCTCTCACTGATACTTACAATATCTGTATCTGCTCTGAATTTAGTTCTGTTGCTTTTTCTCTAGAAAACAGTTGTTTTCTCTCTTCCCCCTGCCTCCTTTTCTCTCTCCCGCCTCCCCCCACCTGTGTATGTATGTGTGTGTGTTTGTGTCTTATAAGTTTTTAAATTAAATTCTGCACATTATAAATAGAACATTTGTATTATAAATAGAATTTTTCTTGGCCCACCTGTAAATTTCAGGGGTACAATTAATTTGATAAGGAAGTTGAACTGAACTGGGGGGTGTTATGTTGCCTTTAGTGAACACACATGCTTCCAGTTTTCTTTTCTTTTTTCTTTTTTTTTTTTGTCTTTTGTCATTTTAGGGTCGCACCTGCAGCATGTGGAGGTTCCCAGTCTAGGGGTCTAATCGGAGCTACAGCAGTTGGTCTACACCACAGCCACAGCAACGCGGGATCCGAGCTGCGTCTGCAACCTACACCACAGCTCACAGCAACGCTGGATCGTTAACCCACTGAGCGAGATCAGGGATCGAACCCGCAACCTCATGGTTCCTGATCAGATTCATTAACCATGGAGCCACGACAGGAACTCCGTGCTTCCAGTTTCTTTAGGCTCTGTCTTGGTCTTAGGATTTCAACCTTGTGTGTATGCATTATTTGGATTTAACACAAAACAGTCTTAATATCTTATATTTAGGAAGCATTTTAAAATCTTCAGGTGTTGTCACAGCTGTTTTTGACACAACTGATCTTCCCGTGTCCAGTCCAGATAGTATGTTTGTATGAGAAATTGTCCCCTCTCCCCTTTTCATTGTTCTCAGAATTGTCGCTGAGACAGTCTGGTCTTGATGCAACAGGATTTTCACTACCTCTTCTCCCAAATTTCTTTTCCATTGTTCTAAGGCCACAAGCGTGCTAAGGCTGCTAACAGAAAAGAGACAGTATTTATCAAAGTTACTGCAAGAACTGCCAAGACACACACTGGCACGCCCAGGACCGAATCCAGAGGGTGGTGAATCAGTGGGGTGGTTGGCACTTCCAGCTACATAAGGGAGTTTGTTGATATGGAACCACTTCCTTATCGTGTGGGATTAACACCTTGGCAAGCATCCTGAGACATGGGTCTAATATAAGCTATTTTCTGACTCATGGAACTTGGGGAAAAAAATGACAGCCTTCACTAAACTAAGTTGAGATGCCAAAAGACTCTGAAGGAAGAGATCAAAAAGGCTTAGAAAAGTGGAAATGCTATAATAGGGCTATTATATAAGACTGAGAAACTCACCAATTGACTATGTTCTTTGGGAGGGAGGCCTGGAGGATACTGTGCATAGCATGGTGATAAAAGCATTAAGTTAAGGAGGCTAAGGAGGCCATCAGCTGAGGCTTTTGTTAGGAGATGCTGTTACCGAACTGGATTTCCTAGTGGCAAGGAGAAACAGGTAGCCAGCATAACAGAGGCCACCTGGCAGCACTCTGCCAGATGCAAAGTGTGCATATTTTGCCCTGTTAGTCAGCAAGTGAAAAAGGCAAACAGGAGGAGCCTGAACTGTGTGGCTCTTCAGGTATGGCAAATAGAACAAGAGGCAAGACATATGAGTCACCAAAAAGAGTACCGCTTGGTGTGCAAAATTGAAAGAAACAAAAAAATGAATGAGAAGGCTCAGACCAGCTACCCCAGTGAAGTCATCATCCCTTTGTCCAGTCTCCAGATTTGAATCAACTCTCAGACCCAGTGTCACCAAACTAAAAGAGTCTCAGGTACCAGAAGCAGGTACCCTGTGATACCATGACAGGTGTATCTGGTAGAATTTCCCAGACTTGCCCCCAAAAGCCTACAAAGATTTACTTAAGCAATCATCACTGGAGAAAGGGGACTACTCATGTATTTTAAGAGCTATGGGATATAGTATGAATTGAAGCACATACTCAGGGATCTAAAACACCATCCATGCTCCCATTATTAGGGAAATTTTTAGGATCCAGGCCATTAATGGAGTATGAACCGTATCTGTCTGGATCCACCTGTTTTTTAATTTTTCTCTCCTTTTCCTCCTCTCTCTTCCTCTCCATTATTCCCCTACCCTTCTCCTTTCCTCTTCTCCTTCACTTTTCCAAGTTCCTCTTAGACCTCCCCCCCGCCTTTTCACACACCCACACATGCAATATGAATGAACACTCACTCTACACCAGATGCTTGTGCGAGACACTCTGAGAACCCAGAGATGGGATCCAGGCTCTTTTCTCAAATCACTCACCGTGCAAGAAAGGATAGGAGGGGTGGGCTGGTGAGTCGGCGTTGTCACAGGGCACCGTGCAGAGGGATGCACAGGATGGGAGGTGGTCCAGAGGGGAATATCCCGTGTAGCTATGGGGAGAGAAAAGGGATTGTACTCAGGTCAATTTTGTCTGACTTCATTCTAGAAAGAAAATTGTGTGTCATCAGGCAGACAATGCAGAACTCCATATGTTTTCATTCTCACTTTCCACTGGAACCTGGCTTATTTCATTGTCAGTTTCTTGGCACATGTTTCCAGTCATGTAAATAGATGTTTCATGGAAGGTGCAGTTGTATTTCAGTCAATCATGAGGACACTAAGAAAGCCATCATGTAAGCAGGGACTGCTCCTTCAGGAGTTTGGGTTCTAGGAAAGGACTGGCTTCTGCCAGATTATTATTACTATTATTGGGTCACACCCAAATGACGAGGAATTTCCTGGACAGGGACTGAACCCGCATCACAGCAGTGACCCAAGCAAGCCCTAGTGGGGACAATGCTGGATACTTAACCTACTGAGCCACCAGCGAACTTCCTGCCAGATTATTTTATTTTGCTCTGACAAGTAAGCTAGCTTCCTAAAGCCTCTCAGAATACTCTACAACATGAGCAGAAACTACTCTGCTTAGAGAAGCGCTGAATGCGGAAGAGTGGCTTTCCCGTAGCCCAGATTCTTTCCCCTGAATTCCATCTTGCCTTTGGAAGATGGTAAACAGAAAAACATGGAATTTATAACCAAACTTAGGCTCAAGTCTCTGCTCTGCCAGCTTTGAGCTGTGTGCCCCTAGGGCAGTTCCCTAACCTCTCTTGAGTCTTAGAGGGTCAGACTCTGAGGAAGTTGGAAAAAATTAAAAATACAGTATCTAAAAGAACAAATCCATACCAGATCCTTAATTATGTCAGAGGTGGAACAGCTGTCTGAGACCATCTGCACTATCCTTTTACACGATTCATTGTCCAAATTTATATGGTTAGTCAGTGTCCATGATAGAAATTAAACCTGGGCCTTCTGAGCTACAAGGCAGAAGGTAGCCTAGGAGCAAAAGTTACAAGGGAGAGAAAAGCTCATACTTATTAGGCAAGTCCATAGTAACAATTACTGCACATTGATTAAGCCACTTAAGGAACAAATAGAAAACAGGAAAGATTATGGTCAAATCCTGAAAAGAATTTTCCAGGGAACAGAAGTGTCGCTGCAATGTAAAAGAAAAAAAAAAAAGCTAAATGGTGATAAATGAAATGGTGTGTTCATAAATCTATAGACAGAATTGTGGACTCAAAGCGAGATGACTCCTCTCAGATCACTGGCCAACTGTGATGGGAGCAAGAGGCCGGGGGTCCACAGTGCAGAGATGATGTCTCCTGATAAGCTTGGTGACAGTTGTATTCTTCCTAAGTGTTCTGAGATCAGTTTCTTTTTTTTAATTAAAGAATAGTTGACTTACAATGTTGTGCCAATTTCTGCTGTACAGCAAACTGACCCAGTCGTATGTATGTTACACACACACACACATTCCCTTTCTTATATTATCTTACAACATGATCTATCCCAAGAGAAGAGACTGGATATAGTTCCTTGTGCTATATAACCTCATTTCCTATCCATTCTAAATATAACAGTTTGTAAAATTAATTTGGAAACAACACACTCAGCCCAGTGGCTTGGCAGAGTGATCTTGGGAAGAGCAAAGTCTCTGCCATAATCAAAGCAGGGGACTGCAAAAGCGGTGCATGTGGTGCAGCTGGCCAAAGGAACCAAGAGGGGCCTGCTGGCACATATTTTTACCTCACAGCAGCTACAGGGACCGCTCCGCCATCAGCACAGGAATGGCACAATTCCTACAGCTACAGAGAAAGCCTTTTAGCGACAGTTAAGGAGCAGCCCCTGCCTTTGGGGCTACAGAGAATGACCCAGAGACCAGCTAAACAAAGGGGGTGACTATAGAAAGGTGCCTTCTCGCCCCCAACCCAGCTACAGAGAGCAGTCCCTAGAGCCTCCCCAACAAAGGGAGGGACTGCGGGATCAACTGCTGATGTTGCCAATTACAGGAAACTGTCCTGAGAGGTACCTGGAAGAAGGGGGGAGGGTCACAGGAGCCAGTGCTGCCACCATCCCCCACCACAAAAGCAATCCCATGAACCATGCACCACTGCCAACTCTTGCAGGGCCCCATTCCTAACAGCCACCTGGCCCCAGGGGAGGTAGTGTAATACCACTGCTCCCATCATGTGCTCCTGGTACATGTGAGTCACTATCACTCTTGAGACCTCCAGGATTGGGCACCAGCTGCTGCATCTCCATACCTGCTGTCACAGGGACAATAAACATAGAAAGTTAGATATTATGAGACAACAAAGAAATAGCTTTCAGAGAAAGGAACAAAAGACAAAAACACACAAAAGCTACTAAATGACGAGGATATAGGCAATCTACCTGACAAAGAATTCAGAGTGATGATAGCAAAGGTGATCCAAAACTTTGGGGAAAAAAATGGAGGCACAGGTAGAGAAGTTATAAGAAATGTTTAACAAAGAGCTAGAAGACCTAAAGAACAAACAAACTAAGTTGGATAGCACAATATCTGAAATGAAGAATACACCAGGGAGAATCAAGAGCAGGATAACTGAGGCAGAAGAATGAATAAGTACAGTGGAAGACACAGTGGTAGAAATCAATGTCACAGAAAAAGATAAAAAAGAGAAGAATGAAAAGAATGGAGGAGAGTCTAAGAGCTCTCCAGGACAATGTTAAATGTAACAACATTCACATAATAGGTGTTCCAGAAGGAGAGGAGAGAGAAAGAGCCAGAGAAAATATTCGAAGAGATTATAGCTGAAAACTTCCCTAATATGGGAAAGGAAACACTCACTCAAGTTGAAGAAGCACAGAGAATCCCACACAGAATAAACCCAAAGAGAAATACAGCAAGACATATACTAATCAAACTGACAAAAATCTCAGCAGCATCTTGTTTGATCCGCCTCCTAGAACAAGGTCAATAGACACAAAAATAAGCCAGTGGGACCTAGTTAAACCCTAAAACTTTTGCACATCAAGGGAAACCATCAAAAAAAAAAAAAAAAAAGGAACCACCCACAGAATGGAAGAAAATCTTTGCCAGTGATGCAACAAACAAGGGCTTAATCTCCAAAATATACAAACAACTTATATAACTCAACAACAACAACAGCAAAAAGCAAACAACCCAATAGAAAAATGGGCTGAAGACCTGAGTAGACATTTCTTCAAAGAAGATAGATAAATGGCCAGTAGGCACATGAAAAAATGTTCAACATGACTAAAATACTAGAGAATGGCACATCAAAACAACAAAGAGGTACCACTTCACATGTGTCAGAATGTCCATCATTAACAAGGCAACAAATAACAAATGCTGGAGAGGGTGTGGAATAAAAGGAACCCTTCTTCGCCGTTGGTGGGAATGTAAATTGGTACAACCACTATGGAAAACAGTATGGTGGTACCTCAGAAAACTAAATATAGACCTACCATATGATCTAGCAATCGCACTCCTGGGAATATATCAGGCTAAAACTTTCATTCAAAATGATACATGCGGGAAGATATGGTACATACACACAATGGAATATTACTCAGCCATTAAAAGGAACAAATTACCAACATTTATAGCAACATGGATGGACCTAGAAATTATCATGCAAAGTGAAACCAATCAGACAGACCCAATGCTACCGCTTACATGTGGAAACTAAAAAGACACAATGAACTTCTTTGCAGAACAATGACTCACAGACTTTGGAAAACCTTGGTTTTTCAAATAAGACAGTTTGGGGGGTGGTGGGGATGCACTGTGGGTTTGGGACAGAAAATCTATCAAATTGACTTGTAATTATTTATGCACACCTGTAATTGAAATAAAATTCATTAAGTTAAAAAAAAAGATACATGCACCCCTATGTTCATTGCAGCGCTATTCATAATAGCCAAGACATGGGAAATACCTTTAATGTCCACCAACAATGAAAGGATTCAGAGGTCGTACATATATAATGGAATAGATATATGAATATATCTATTCTGTTATGTAGAGAACAGACTTGTGGTTGCCAAAAGGGAGGTAGGAGGGAGTGTCATGGATGGGGAGTTTGGCGTTTTGGATACAAACTATTACATATGGAATGGATGGACAATGTACAGCGCAAGGAACTGTGTGATTGGGTCACTTTGCTGTGCAAGAGAAATTGAAGAAACCTTGCAAATCAACTATACTTTAATATAAATAAATAAACAAATATAAAAGTTTGCATTTACCAACCCCCAAATCCTAGTCACCCCACTTCCTCCCCCCTCCCTTCTGGCAACCACAAGTCTGTTCTCTATGTCCACGAGTTTGTTTCTTTTCTGTAGACACGTTCATTTGTGCCATTTTTTTTTATATTCCAGATATAAGTGATATCATATGGCATTTGTCTTTCTCTTTCTTACTTACTTCACTTAGCATGAGAATCTCTAGTTGTATCCACGTTGCTGCAAATAGCATGATTGCATTCTTTTTTATGACTGAGTAGTTTTCCACCATATTTTTCTCAATAAGCAGAAAGCCCAGGGGCTAAGCCATGTTAAGGGAAAAGGAACCAGGCCAAAAATATTTGCTGCAGTGATCTGAGGGCCTCCTAAGAGTGGGAGGTGGTGGTGATAGTGAGCGATGCTTCTAGAATATAGTGTGTGAGAGGAAGCTGTCTGGGTAGACTTCACTGAATTATGGAATGTATGATCCAAGGCAGCATTTTTAAAGAAGTCAGGGTAGAGCGATTTTTAAAAAAAATTAGAAAAAGGTGGACTTTATCTAATGGTATGATCAATGGTCCGATCTCTTATTTCTACACAGATGACAACTACAGTTCTTTATCTTGAGTCAAAGTACTATGTGCTGGTGTAAATTTAAACAGAAAACTAAAGAATCAAGGAAGACCGAGAGAGACCTGATAATGACATTATCAGCATGGCTCAGGACCGTGAAACATGCAGAAGGAAAGAGTCAGACACGGGGGACTTGATGAGGAAAGACCAAAGTACTTAATATCGGAAGGGATGATTCTGTTTACAATAGACTGAGGCTAAGATTTGAGGAAGCAAAAGCAAGGCTTGGGATATGGAGTAGGGGCTGGGGCTGGTGCAGCTGGAGAGAGTTTATGAGGACCAAATTCAGGGGACACCCAGCTCAGGAGGCTGACAAAGGACAGGAAATCCAGGGGCCCCAAAGGAAAGGATGAAGAACGCCTCTAAATACCAGATATAAATAGAATACAGCAAAACTGCTGAAGAGTAAAGCTGTTAACCACAAACACCATTGTTACTGAGAACAATCTCATGGTAGCAATATTGCATCCATTATTTCTAATCCTCACAGCAACCTTCCTAATGGTGATAAAGTTATTATCTGTTTTACAGACAGAGTATGAAGTCCACATAGTTAAGAGACAGCTTGTGGAGTTCCCGTTATGGCTCAGTGGTTAACGAATCCGACTAGGAACCATGAGGTGGCGGGTTCGATCCCTGGCCTTGCTCAGTGGGTTAAGGATCCGGCGTTGCCGTGAGCTGTGGTGTAGGTTGCAGATGCGGCTCGGATCCCGCGTGGCTGTGGCTGTGGCGAAGGCCGGCAGCTACAGCTCCTGTTAGACCCCTAGCCTGGGAACCTCCATATGCCGCGGGTGCGGCTCTACATAAAGGCAAAAAGACAAAAAAAAAAAAGAAACAGCTTGTGACAGAAGTTGTGTTTGAACTCAAGTCTGGTGTCAAGTCACCACCGTGGTGCTTCCACAACATTGTTATTAAAGGGTACTCACAAAAACGTGTGTGTGCCAAGCATTGCCAACGCACTGAACAAATAATAGGACTGTGTGAACGCTCTGATAAATGAAATGCCCATCCATTGAACCATGTTGCTGATTTTGCCTTTTTGTATTATATGAATTTTCTCAACTAGGGGATATTAAAATGATCCACTTTAGAAGTTTTAACATCAAGTAGGGGATTTTCATAACTTTTTATCATTTCAAATAAGGACTGAATGCTGTTTTCCTTGTCCAAGCCAGTCACATCCTGCTTCATGTTAGCTCAGGTTGTGTATAACCTGCAGACCAACAGCACGCACAGAGCACGGACTCTTCTCGGTGTGCAAAAAGACATCGTGCAGTTGATGTGTGACTGTGAGGTACGCGAGGAACACATCATGGAAGGAATGAGAGAGAAAGGCAAATGGTCCCAAGTCTGGGTGGTTTCCTAGAATCTGAATGCTGTTAACAATAATGACCAGAAGTCGGTGTTCCCGCCGTGGCGCAGTGGTTAACGAATCCGACTAGGAACCATGAGGTTGCGGGTTCGATCCCTGCCCTTGCTCAGTGGGTTAAGAATCCGGCGTTGCCGTGAGCTGTGGTGTAGGTTGCAGACGCGGCTCGGATCCTGCGTTGCTGTGGCTGCGGCGCAGGCCGGTGGCTCCAGCTCCGATTAGACCCCTAGCCTGGGAACCTCCACATGCTGTTGGTGCGGCCATAAAATGACAAAAGGCAAAAAAAAAAAAAATGACCAGAAGTGATATGACATGTCCTTGGCTTTAGATCATTTCTGCTTGCTCATAGGAACCCTCCTTATATGTATCTCACTTTCCCCAAGTCAACTAATGTTAATAAATTATTCTTGTTTCCGCCTACCCTCCAAAGCAAGAACCAGAAACTTCAGAGATCAAGGTACCAAGTAGCCCAGGTGTCTACCTTCTCAGAAATGTGTGTGCACCCCCACCTAGTGGTGGCTCTGAGTAATTCAGCGGCGACCAGTACCTTGCAGGCCGTTTCCAGGGATGATGTCAGAAGGAAAAGCTAGTTCGTTTTATGGAGTGGGAAAGGGGGTAAAAAAAAGAAACAAAGAGCTAAAATTGGAACAATTTTTGGAAAACTTGAAAAGAAAATACTAGGTACTTCTGGCGTAAGCTGGATATTCAAAAATTGAAGGTCTGTGAGCAGGGCGACCTGAGAACTTGAGGTTTATTTCCGTGAGCAGGAAAACACAATTTAACACTTTTTTTAAGAGTTGGATGAAACTGTGGTCTTAAGAAAGTAGAAGAACTGAAGGGGATTCTGTGCGGTATTGATTCCCTCCAGAAGGGCCGAGAACGGGCACTAAATGTCAGTGAAATGACTATTGAACTGTTAAACCCAGGGTGCTGTGTCTAAGTTCTAAGGTACGTATTTGACTGAGTTGATTGTTTAGTGTTTTTAGTGAGTACATTGTCAAAGATGAGGAAACTGGAGAAACGGTTGCTCAGTTACCTGCCCCCCGCCCCCCAAGTACTCAAACGCCAAAATGGGTTTCAATTTCACGTCTATCTCAGTACTTGTGATTGCTCTGCTCATATTTTCTTTTTCTTCCCACTTTAGATGGACCATCGTCCCTTTCTAAGAATTTGTCCGCTTCTTCTAGGTTGTCCGTATTATTGGCGTAGAGGGGCTTGTAGTAGTCCCTTATGATCCTTTTGTATTTCTGTGGTGTCCCTTGTAACCACTCCTTTTGCATTTCTGATTTCATTGATTTGGGCCCTCTCCCTTGTTTTTTTCATAAGTCCGGTGAAGGGTTTATCCATTTGGTTTATCTTTTCAAAGAACCAGCTTTGAGTTTCCCTGGGTTTTTTTTCCTGTTTTTTCGCTGTCTCTGTTTCATTTATTTCCTGTTCCTTCTACCCTGTGTTTTCTTGTTGGACCGATCCCTTGATTGTTATGCAGCATCTTTCTCTGTCTTTTGTGACGGTCTTTACCAGTCAGGTCCACAGTGCCAGACCCTGTTCTTTCTGCCCTGTTGTGTTGCTCTGATCTTTATAATTTCTTTCCTTCTACTAACTGGGTTTTGTTTGTTCTTTCTCTAGTTGTTTTAGGTCTTAACTTTAGGTTGTTTATTTGAGGATTTTTCTTGTTTCCTAAAGTAAGCTTGGATCACTATAAACCTCCCTCTTAGAACTGCTTTTATGCATCCCATAGGTCGATCCAAAGATCGTCATGTTTTTGTCTTTATTTGTCTTTAGATACCTTTTGTTTCGGTTCTGATTTCTTCAGTGGTTCATTGGCGGTTTAGAAGCATAATTTTTAGCCTCTATGTGTTTGTGGGGTTTTTTTTTGGGGGGGCAGCTTTTTTTTTCCTTGTTAAATGGAAAAGATGCTTGATACAATTTCAGTTTTCTTAAATTTACCAAGACTCGCTTTATGGCCCAACATGCGACCTAGCCTGGAGAATGTTCCATGTGTGTTAGGTTTTTGTTGTTGTTGATTTAACTTTTTAAAAAAATTATTTATATTTTTGGCTTCATCTACCTGCAACATGTGGAAATTCCCAGGCTAGGCATCAAGCCACAGCAGTGACAACACCAGATCCTAACCAGCTGAGCCACCAGGGAACTCCTCCATGTGCACTTGCAAAGAATGTATATTCTATGACTTTGGAATAGAATACGCTGTAAATGCCAATTAAGTCCCTCTGGTATAATGTGTCTTTGAAAGCCTGTGTTTCCTTATTGATTTTCTGTCTGGGTGATCTGTCCATTGATGTAAGTGAGCTTTTAAAGCCCCCCACTGTTATTGTGTTACTGTCAATTTCTCCTTTTATGTCAGCTAGCATGTGCCTTATACATTGTGGTGCTCTAATATGGGGTGCATTTATACTTACAGTGGTTATATTTTTCTTGTTGGATTGATCCCTTGATCCTTATGTAGTATCCTTCTTTGTCTCTTGTAACAGTCTTTAAGATCCTGTTCTTAAAGACTGTTACAGTCTTAAGATCCTGTTCTTTACACCTTATCATGTTGCTTTTCTTTTAATCTTATGCATTTAAAATTTAATTTTAGTGTTTATTTTAAATTGTGTTTCTTTGCTGGATTATTAATAATTTCAGATGGCATAGAGTTCAGAAATTATACAGGTGTAAGAGCAAGTGAAAATCAAATGAAAACAAAAAGGGCAGTAAAAGCGATCTCTCTCCTACCCTAGCCATCATTTCCCCCTCCTTAAGGCATTCCTCTCTTGCCAGCATTTCATATATATTTCCAGAGTATTTACCCACATGTATAGTTAGCAAATGTTAACACTAAAGTGATGGAGTCTTCAATGTTATAAGAAATTTATGACTAATGCAGAAAGTCATAAGATGTTAATTTAAGCTTCAAATTCAAAACTCCCTTGCTTATTCCAATAGACTTTAAATTTCAGTAAAAATTAAGTTTAGATCATTTTTAAAATAAAATATGTTAATTCCCCATTCATTCATTTGAATAATTTTGAGTCAACTACTAATATAAGGCTTTAAAACGATTGCTTAATTTTTTTCCAAAGCTTGTATGCATTCCCAAAACCCTTTGAAAAGCTTCCAGGTTACCCAAAGTCTGTCTTCCTTCCCTTTCTTTTGTTAAAATCGTTCTTTTCCCAAATTCTTTTCCTTATTATCAGATCAACCCTTAGGCAATCAAGTTGGTATTGGCTAATGTCATTCTCATCGAAAGAATCTGAGCCAAAAATGCCAGTCTGGATTTTATTTCTGGATGTATTATGAGCAAGCTAGCTGGTCATTTCTTTTGAAAAGACTTAAAGTTTTCAAGATGCTCAAAAACTCTTCTCCCACATGTTGTTTTGTCAGTATGAGTCCAGTTTTCACATGCAAAGTGAATCAGATCCACCATACTCAGTTTTATAGTACGTTTTTGCAAGATGTCCCAGTTTTAGCCAAGTCACAGCTGAGCTTCACTTTCAGCTAATTAGTACTTGTTCTTAAATTGGGCAGTTCTAACCCAAGCTAGGAGATAAGATGCAATTTACTTCCTCTCCTCTCTCCTAAAATTAACTAAGCTGTAAAATGTGAGAGTTCCTTTGTTTTTCCCTTTGTGCCATGGTTTGGTTCCATCATAAAGAGTTTGGCAGAACTCAGGATCTTCCAACAAATCTTGCCGTTTTGATTTGAACAAGAATGGGCTACTTCCTTTCTAAAGCTCAGCTCTTTGGTTACCAAGCAACCATTAATTTATCATAACCAGCTAATATTTAAAATTGTACATGATGATTAAATAGAACAGTTTGCTTTTCATATTCCTGAATGTACACAGTACTGGCCCAACCAGAATGCACATGGTTGGGAGTTCCCATTGTGGTACAGCAGAAATGAATCCATCTGGTATCCATGAGGACGCAGGTTTGATCCCGGGCCTCTCTTAGTGGGCAGGGGATCCAGTGTTGCCGTGAGCTGTGGTGTAGGTCTCGAACTCAGTTCGGATCCCACTTTTCTGTGGCTGTGGTGTAGGCCAGCAGCTGTAGCTCCAGTTCAACCCTTAGCCTGGGAACTTCCATATGCCATGGGTGTAGCCTTAAAAAGCAAAAAAAAAAAAAAAAAAAAAAAAAAAAAAAAATGAATATAGTTGGTTTTGCAGTATCAAAAATAAACCACAAGGAATGTGTCTTGAGATTAAGAGCAAAGGGAATGCACTTGTTCCCTGCATGAGCCCTGTAAGTTCAGTCTTAGAGAACACAGTATATATAGGAAATATGCAGTCTGATGGCCACCAAATTAGGCCCTGGTACTTGGAAGGCCCTTGTTCCTACAGGGGAACGACGAACTGTAAGATACAGGGCTTGCTTGAAAGGCCTTGACAGTACTTTACATTATCTTGTGAGGCTGAGCTTTCTAATTCACGCTTTTTTTAATGTAAGGACAGTGCAAAGTTTGTGTGTCAGATTTATGAAATGAGCCTTTTTTTTTTTTCTTTTTCCTGTGCCCATGGCATGTGGAAGTCCCCAGGGATCGAACCTGCACCACAGCAGCAACCTGGGCGACTGTGGTGCCAAAGCTGGATCCTTAATCCGCTCTGCCACAGGAGAACTCTTTAAATGAACTCAATTTCATGGACCAGAAATGGGAAATAATGTTTTTTCAACTTTTGCTTCCAGTACGTGCCCTTCCCCTCCCTGCTGTGACATTTTTTTTTGTCTTTTTTGCCTTTTTATATAGAGCCACATCCGCGCATGTGGAGGTTCCCAGGCTAGGGGTCTAACAGGAGCTGTAGCCGCCGGCCTTCGCCACAGCCACAGCCACGCGGGATCCGAGCCGCGTCTGCGACCTACACCACAGCTCACGGCAACGCCGAATCCTTAGCCCACTGAGCAAGGCCAGGGATCGAACCCGCAACCTCATGGTTCCTAGTCGGATTCGTTAACCACTGAGCCACGACGGGAACTCCTGCTGTGATATTTAGGGCAGCTCCTGCAGTTCCCTGGTCACTTTGCTGATAAGAACAGCTTCATGTTGTTCATGAAGACTCATCATCCAGTGTTCAACCACACGTCCCAGTCGGTGTTAGAACTTCAATGTTGCATCTCGTTGAAAGTGCTTCTTTCCCACTGGTCACTGGACAGCAGGAATGGCTGGCTCTTTTTCTCCTCCTTGCTGCTCTACTCCAGTTCTCCCTCTCTGCCCCAGGCCTTCTGGTATCAGGACAGGGGAGAGAAGTTTAGGAGGAAAGGGGGTTGAAATCTTTTTATTTGTCTGGAAATGCTTTTCCTTTCCCGAGCTGCTAATGCCCTTTGTGGAGCAGGGGTCCAAGTGGTCACCTTCTCACTGGGTACATCGGTGAATTTTTTTTTTTTTGTCTTTTTGCCTTATCTAGGGCCGCACCTGTGGCATACGGAGGTTCCCAGGCTAGGGGTCTAACAGGAGCTGTAGCCGCCGGCCTTCGCCACAGCCACAGCCACAGCCACAGCCACAGCCACAGCCACAGCCACGCGGGATCTGAGCCGTGTCTGCGACCTACACCACAGTTCACGGCAACTCTAGATCCTTAACCCACTGAGTGAGGCCAGGGATCGAACCCGCAACCTCTGGGTTCCTAGTCGGATTCGTTAACCACTGAGCCAAGAAGGGAACTCCATCGGTGAATTCTTTAGATATCCGAAAAGGACACCTGCATTTCATATAGCTTAATAACCCTCTCTACTTCATTGCTGTCTGTTCAGCTTACAGCCTCTCAGCGCTCCTCATCCAAGGAGCCAGCCCTCTCAGACCAGGAAACCCGAAGGTGGCTCTTACCCCCGCCCCCGTGATGTCCCCTAGGCCCCTTTGCTGTGTCAGTGAGAGGAGTGGAGGCTGCTGTCAACTCCATAGTGGATGAGGCAAGAGCTCCCCCTGTCTCTCAAACCCTGAGGATACACGTTCTTTTTTTTCTCTAAGACCCTGTCACCTGCTGTCTTCTAGTGGCACCAGGGTGGGTTCATGGGGTTTTGCCTCCACCCAAGGAGTGGGATAAGTAACAGACGGTGCCTGACTGCATCTCTCCTCTCTATGGGGGTTTGAACTTGGAGAATGCTTTTCCTTGCCTAGGGCATATGGGGTGGAGGCGGAGAGGGGGTGGGGCTACAGGACTCTATCCCTATGAATTTCTTCCCTCTAATAACTATAGCCTTTTTTTCCCCCACTTTTAAAAGCTTCATGGAAGTGTACGTGATTTATATGCTGTGATCATTGCCGCTGTACAACCGCGTGATTCAGTTACACACATACACACATCCACACAGATGATCGTAGAATATTAGGTAGAGTTCTCTGTGCTCTACCACAGGTCTTTTGTTTTTATACCCTGGATGAATGGTGAAATGAAGGTCAGTGGACGGTCATTCCATTTCTAGTTAAGTGTTGCAGAGTTGTATTGGGTGTTTCTCCTTTAGAATTCGTGGTACTTAATATCTATTTCCTGAGGCGTTCCCGTCGTGGTGCAGTGGTTAACGAATCTGACTAGGAACCATGAGGTTGCGGGTTCGATCCCTGGCCTCGCTCAGTGGGTTAAGGATCCGGCGTTGCCGTGAGCTGTGGTGTAGGTCGCAGACGCGGCTCGGATTCCGTGTGGCTGTGGCTGTGGTGTAGGCCAGCAGCTACAGCTCCTGTTAGACCCCTAGCCTGGACACCTCCACATGCCGCGGGTGCAGCCCTAAAATGACAAAAGGCAAAAAAAAAAAAAAAATCTATTTCCTGAGCTTTGGCCCCTGAAACGCTATGGCCAGAGAAATATCCATTCAATATGTCGTTACATGGGTAATCAGAAACATTTCCATAGGATGCCCGCTTTGGAATCCACTGACTTTGTTTAGATGCCTTTGGTTTACTTAGGTTGAAAACCCAGAGGGAAGTTCAGAGTTAGGACAAGGTCACGGATCACATCAGGAGAATGAAGATACAGGTAGAAAGCCCTGGTCCTACAGCAGGGCATGTGGCTGGCGTCAGATTAATGCCAGAAGGTTTGGAAAGGAATCTGCAAGAGAGGCCACGGAGAGTAAAGTATTCTTCCAACCCAGCTCCTGCACCTCACACATGCTCAAGACTTTTCCAGTCTGTGTTAGACTGGGTTCTCCAAGGATCAGCAGCCCAAGAAATCTCTTAGGACAAACGCCTAGGAGAGAGAAGGGGGAGGAGTCCTGGAGTTGGGGAGCTAGGGAGGGCCCTCAGATTGTCATACATACATGAACGTTTTTGAAGGCGAGAAGGTTGGGTGCAAAAGTCTTACATTGCAGCGTAGTCCCAACTAGCTCAACAAGGACTCGAGTTGTTCTAGAGCCTAAGTTGCCCATCTGAGCTTCCCTGAATATCCCAGGAACAGACCTGCCTTGGTGCCTCCCCACCCCGCCCCCGACTCCCAATCCACAGTCATCAGTTAGGAGAAGCCCGTGGGAAGCACAGCCTCAAGGAAGACAGAGGGAAGAAGTTCAGAGGCTGGCGGCCCATCAGTTATACTCCCTGCCCTTAGAGATGTTAAGGGTTACGTCACACACTAGACAAAGAATGAATGAGTAACTGAATAGACTTATTCTTCTCTATCCCGTAAGTTACCATTCTACCTATTCTTAAATAGAAGTACACACCTGTTGTTATTTCTCTCCTACTTTTCATCCATTTCTTCACCACAGCCAGGTGGATCTTCCACCCCACTGCACTGAAACTGCCCCAGTCAAGGAAACCATCGACTCCCCGTTCACCCTGTTTCAAGGGTTGTATGATTTGGAACTTAGAAATAAAGTCAGTCAAGGATGGTGGTTGTGGATACGGGGATGCGGGAACAACCAAAACTCTAAGGGAGGAAAGCGGGAGGTAAAGATACGAAGTTTTATAAAAGCAAGGGAAGAAAAAGGAGGAGGCAGGGAAGTTTTTAAGAAGTGTGGAATTTATTTATTTAGCCCTTTTTTTGCCTTTTTCTAGGGCTGCACTCGTGGCATATGGAGGTTCCCAGGCTAGGGGTCTAACAGGAGCTGTAGCTGCCGGCCTTCGCCACAGCCACATCCACGCGGGATCCGAGCCGCATCTGCAACATACACCACAGCTCACGGCAACGCCGGATCCTTAACCCACTGAGCAAGGCCAGGGATCGAACCCGCAATCTCATGGTTCCTAGTCGGATTCATTAACCACTGAGCCACCACAGGAACTCCAAAAGAGGGATTTAAATGTAACTTTGAGGATATTGAAAAAAATCTTTTCAGATGGGCAGCCCAGGAAAATCCAGGGAACTTCTTGGAGTCAAATCACATCTACCATCTTCTGGCTGATTTCAGATTTGCCAGAAGAGGTCAGCAAAGGCAGTGTATCTGTCTCCACCCTCCCTGGAGGCAAAGTGGTTACCAAGGAAAGGATTTTTTCCTGTTAGAGCTTAGACAGGTCTTCCGTTTTCCAGACTTCAGTCTTCCCAGAGTTTCACAACTGCTTGTGCTTCTGCTGAAGGGATGGATCAGAGGTCATGTGTCTCATGAAATGGCAGGCCTTCAATTTAAATTTATATGCTTTTCCTGTAAGTCAGAGTAAATCGACTAAAGCTTCTAGCCTGTTAACCAATACAATTAGACAAGAGGAAAAAAAAAAAGCAGGTGTAAAATATTAAAAAGGAGAAGACAAAATTAACCTTCATTTTGAATAATTCGATTGCATATCTGGAAAACTTGAGAAAATAAGTGAAAAAAACAGTAAGATAATCCAGCAATGTGGCTGGGTACAAGATTTATATTCAGAAATGAAATCCTTCACGTTTACAAAAAATAATAATAATAATTAGAAGACAGAATGAAGGGACAGGACCTTGTTTCCAAAAGCAGCAACAACAAAGAAATAGAACTATTAGAAATAAACGTGATGAGTTCAAGATTCACGTAAAGACAACTAACTTCAAAATGCTTCTGAAGGACACACACAAAAAAGACTTGAGCAAGTGGAAAGGTGAACTTAACAGTGCAAAGATATCAATTCTCCCCTAAGTTTATCCATAAGAATTATAAAATTTCAGTTATAAAAGACAGAAGTTTTTTAGCTGGACAGATGATTGTTTTTTTTCTTTTTATGGCTGCACCCACGATGTGTGGAAGTCCCCTGGCTAGGAACTGAACCTGAGCCCCAGCTGTGATCTTCAGCTGTGGCAATGCCGGATCATTTTTTTTTTTTTTTACATTATTTAATGAGTTTTATTTCAATTATAGGTGTACAAAAACCATCACAAGTCAATTTGATAGCATTTGCGTCCCAAACCCTCAGTGCATCCCCCCACCCCCCAGATTGACTTATTTGAAAAACTAAAGGTTTTCCAAAGTCCGTGAATCATTGTCTGTTCTGCATAGAAGTTCATTGTGTCTCTTTAGTTTCCACATGTAAGCAGTAGCATTGGGTGTTGCTGTCTAATTGTCTGACTGGTTTCACTTCCCATGATAATTTCTAGGTCCATCCATGTTGCTATAAATGTTGGTATTTCGTTCCTTTTAATGACTGAGTAATATTCCACTGTGTGTATGTACCATATCTTCCCTATCCACTCCTCTGTCAATGGGCGTTTAGGTTGTTTTCATGACCGCGATGCCAGATCCTTTAATCCAGTGTGCTAACTGTAGATCCAACCTGTGCCTCCACAGCAATCCGAGCTTCTGCAGTCAGGTTCTGAAGCCACTGTACCACAGAGGAAACTCCTGATTAAAATTTTTATGTGGTAATATCAGCAAGCAAAAAACAGAAACATAAGCAAGCAAAAAACAGCCAGTAATAGAAGCAAGCAAAAAAACAGCCAGAACTATTCAGAAAGAGGAGAATGATGAGAAATTCCACCTGTAAAACATAAAACACTCAAGTACCATGATTTGGAAAAGGCGAATTATTCAGTATATGGTGAGGCATTTAGGTGACCATCTAGGAAAAATAAAGTTAAATCCATTCCTGCATATATGACACCAGGATGAATTCAAATGGGTCAAAGGTTTAAATGTAAAAAACAAACCATAAATTTAGCATAAGAAATGAAAGGACAAGGAATGGACAAGACCTTTCTAAGTATGGCATAGAACACAGAAGACAAAAAAGATCGAAAAATCTGACTTTATTAAGAATTTTAAAAATATGTTAATACTACCCAAAATAAAGTAAATAGACGATGACAAATCTGCAACTCATATCAAAGGAGGTTCATTTGTTTAATATGTAAAGAACTCCTACAAATCAAAGAAAAAGTATAACGCCCTAGTAGAAAAAAATGGGGAAAAGATAAGAATGTATGAGAATAACTTCATCTTTAACTCACAAAGGTGCAGTAAAAATTGAAACTACATTGAGATACCATTTATGCTTATTGAATTGGCAAACAGCAAAAACTCTTACAATGCATTATGGGAAAATAGATAGTGTAAAATGAAGTATCCTATATAAAGGGCAATTTTGCAATAGCTGTCAAGTTACAAATGCATGGCCTTTGACCAAGCCATTCCTCTTCTAGGAATTGTCATTCAGATATTCTGGCATGGGGACATGATGTCTTTATTTGATTATTTAAATGGTTGTAATAACTTGTAAAAGCAACAGATTAAAACCAGCTTAAATACTGATCAGCGGGGAAATAGTAACCACAGTACATCCATGTGATAGAATAATCTGGAGCCACTGAAAAAGGGAAGGGAAAAAGTGAGATCCTTCATGTGTGGATATGCAATAATCTGCAAAATATTTAGCCAGGGGTAGGGCATGAGTTTATTATACTGCCATTTGTACAAAAAAGAAAAATAGGTTTGTATGCATTTGCTTAAAACACTTCTATAAAAATACACTAGAACATTGATCTTTGGCTGCCTGTTGGGAGATCAGGTGGTGGGGGACAGGTGGGGGTAAAAATGTTTCAAAATATTTTTTGAATTTTGAACCATGTGAATATATTATGAGGCTTTGGTACTTTGATATTAGAGTATGGTTATATCTTCCTTTGATATTCTGACACTTCAGAAATTTTGTGTTTGGGTTATTCTGTAATCCTAGTTCTCTAGGTATGCGAGTGCATATATAGGTGATAAGACCTTATTTGTTCCAAATTCAACCCTAGAATCACCTCATTTTTCTAGGTTCTGGCTAAGACCAGGAAATAGCAAAATATGCCGTCAAGCAGAGAAAGTGGATGTCCAAAATCTGTGTGTGAAATAAAGCTCGGATACTTCACTCACCACAAATCTGTCAGGATTCCTTTATTCTACTTATTTAATTAGTGTACTGGAGACAGTTCTAAAAAGCCTGATAAAATGACCTATTCATTTTAGGGAGAGTAGAAAGGGGCAGGGTCTGCTGAAAATGCTGCGAGTGTGTCAGCTCACATTCCGAGAGGCACAACGGAGGGAAAAAACTCCACAAAGCCGATCCTAGGACTTAAGACAGGAACACATAGGCTCATGCACTACGGGGACAAACTTGCTCAGAGAGCATAGTGATGTTAAAATTGTGGTTTTGAGGGACCACATCAGATTCAGGTACACTGCACTCATTAGCATGGGTTAAGGCTGGTTTTCACCCCTGAAGTTCAAAGGAAATAGAAAAGCTTTTGATGAGAAAGAGTTGAGAACTCAGGCTCTATGGAAAATAAAGTGATCCATTTCGGAGGGGGGTGTTTTGGAGCACATGGTTTAAAAATGCTTAACTGGAGATGTCATCGTGATGGCGGAATAACTGGTCAGAGGTTCCTTTTTCTAGTGAAAATAAAATTCCAGCACTAAGCCTCAGTGAAGGAAAACATCAGTGAAGGAAAATTCACGGTAGGGGGAGTTCCCTTCGTGGCTCAGTGGTTAACGAATCTGATTAGGAACCATGAGGTTGCAGGTTTGATCCCTGGCCTTGCTCAGTGGGTTAAGGATCCGGTGTTGCTGTGAGCTGTGGTGTAGGTTGCAGACGCAGCTCGGATCCTGCGTGGCTGTGGTTGTGGCGAAGGCCAGCGGCTACAGCTTCTGTTAGACTCCTAGCCTGGGAACCTCCATATGCCGTGGGTGCAGCTCTACATAAAAAGGCAAAAAGGCAAAAAAAATAAAAAAGTAAAATAAAATTCACGGTAGGTATGCAAAAATGAGGCAAGAGAACTATGCTAGCACAGTACAACAATTGCATAATACGTAAGAGCCCAGAAGGAATTTTTAACATCTCTGTAATGGAATGACTTCAAAAATCATGAACAAAATGTAAAGAATGGAACTCTTTTAGCAAAGAAGCGAGAGGAATTGTAGCAGGAATGAATCTAGGACAGATTGGAATAAAAGAAGCAGTAACATAATGATTAACTATCATAGGGTAATTAAGAATGCTGCTGACGTACTCTTTGACCCAGCTATCCGTTTCTAGAAACTGTTCTTCTAGATATACTTAGACAAGGGTACAGAGATATATACACAAGGATACAGGCTCCCTTGTTGGAGATATACCTGTCCTTTGCTTTGAAATAAAGAAACTAGAAGCAACTTAATTACTAACTGAAAAGAGACTGATTAAACAAATTCTGTTCTATCTATACAATGGAATTCTATGGCGTCATCAAATAGCAGTAAATACTCTATATACTGATATATATAATTCAGCACTGTAAAATAAATAAAAAGGCAAGTTGCAGAACATTTTGCAAACCACTATATATTTTGTTTAAAAAGTTTGTGTGTGATGTGTGTCCGTGTGCATATCCATGCACCTGTGTGAGGATGTGAATGGAAAAATGATTAGAAAAATGCATGCCAGGAGTTCCCGTCGTGGCTTAGTGGTTAACGAATCCGACTAGGAACCATGAGGTTGCGGGTTCGATCCCTGGCCTCGCTCAGTGGGTTAAGGATCCGGCGTTGCCATGAGCTGTGGTGAAGGTTGCAGACGCGGCTCGGATCCCGCGTGGCTGTGGCTGTGGTGTAGGCCGGCGGCTACAGCTCCTGTTAGACCCCTAGCCTGGGAACCTCCATATGCCATGGGTGCGGCTCTACATAAAAAAAAGGCAAAAAGACAAAAAAAGAAAGATGCACGCCAAACTGATACATCAGTTGATTGGCAATCTGGGGAAATGGGCAATAGGCCCGGAACTTCCACATTTCATTTTTACACGTAGCAATATTATTTGATTTTTTTTTAATTATTTTTAAGCGTTTAGAAAAAATATCGTTGACTCTTAAAAGTCCAATTGATGTAGACTAGGAAATCAACCCCAAACTATAACTGGATTAAGATGAAGTAATAAAAATGACCCAGCTTGAGAATGGTGTATAATCATTTGTCTTGCATTTAAAAGGAATTCTAAATAGGTGGTTTTAAATCAGTAAAAGTTATAATGAATAGGGATTGTTTGATCTGCCTAAAATTCCTCCCTCTGTTCTCTGAGACAGCACCCCCTTCTCTTAGGAAATGCTTCGCTGCCCTTTACAAACATGTGGCTTAAAAAATATAGAATTTTCTTTCCAATTCCACTCCACGTCCCCCACTGCAAATGACAGGCCAAAAGGCAGGTGTCCAACCCGAACTGGGCCAATATGTAACCACCAGCTCACCCCAACTATAACTGACCATGTAAGTAGCTACCTGACCCAGGCATGGCCCATCACAACTCTTTCTCATCATTTTTCAAACTGGACGTGGAGGAGGAAAGTCATTTCTGCTCGGACGGTGGGAATGAAGGGCAATTCCTCCTTGGAACTGGAACTTCCCAGGTGGAGAAGGCCAGTTTGCCATCGATCACGGAGCCAATATTAGAAAGAAGTTGTGAAGGAAGTTCCCTTGCGATGTGGTGGGTTAAAGAGCTGGCATTGCCGCAGCTGTGGCCTAGGTTGCAACTGCAGCATGGGTTCGATCCCTGGCCCAGGAACTTTCTCATGCTACAGGTGTGGCCAAAAAAAAAAAAAAAAAAAAGAAAAGAGATAATCTAACTATAACCACTGCCCTGGTTCCTTTCCTGCAGTTAAGTGGGGGGGGGGGGGGGGGGTTCCTTTTTGACTAAGTTAATTTAGGTTGGGTTTTTGTCCTTCAAAGCCAAAAACATACTGGCTAATAATATGAAAGAAAAAAAAAAGGGTGAGCAAACTAACACATTTATTTGCTTCTACTTTCATTTCAATGAGTGTTCTGGTGGCATGTGAATCTAAAAAGGGAACTGAAAACATTCACAAGATTACCGATTAGGATGACTATAATTTTTAGAGCCTAAATCATAAAATTCTAGAATAGGGTAGTATTTGTAAATTTCTAAAAAAAAAAAAAAACTATTCCCCCCCAAAAGATCATTTTCATGGTTGAGTGACCAATCCTTTGGTAAAAAAAAGTAGGCTGATGTTTTACAGGGTCAAGGACCAGAGAGATTTTTCTGAACACATATCTCATCTCTAAACAAGTTTAAAAGTTATTTTCAGCAGCTTTGTGAGAGAAAAACCATGTTGAAAGATGTAATTGAAAATTCTGACAATGGCTAGGTGGATGTCGTGATCAGTTTAAGGCTATACTCATAAGAATGTTTAAGATCAAAAAAGAAAGTAAACAAAACACACATTTAGACATAGCACATGTGCAAAACTTCACGTCAGAGAAAGGAGTCCAAAGTTCCTATTTCCATTGTTTATTATAAACAGAGATAATAATGCATTGTTACTTAACCTCATGGAATTGAGTTAAATAAATCTATCTTTAACCCATTTTAGAAAATAGTACATATAAGTAAGAGTTCTAGTTGTGGCTTAGCAGTAACGAACCCTGCTAGTATCCATGGGGACTTGTATTTGACCCCTGGCCTCACTCAGTGGGTTAAGGATCTGGCATTACCGTGAGCTGTGGTGTAGGTCACAGATGCGGCTAAGATCTGGCATTGCTGTGTCTGTGGCTGTGGGGTAGGCCGGTAGCTCTAGCTCTAATTCCAGCCCTAGCCTGGGAACTTTCATATGCCATGGGTGCAGCCCTAAAAAGATGAAAAAAAAGAAAGGAAGGAAGGAAGGAAGGAAAGAAAGAAAGAAAGAAAGAAAGAGAGAGAGAAAGAGAGAAAGAGAAAGAAAAAAGAAAGAAAGAGAAAATAGTATATATAGATGCATACAAAGGCCAAACCGTTAAAGCAAAACAGAACAAGTGTGGAAGGGAAAAAGCAATTCAGTAGAGTATACTGCAGGCTTAACTACTATTTCTCAAAAAGATAAAATTCATTTCTCAAGAAATGTCTCATTCTACATTTAAAAGCAAAGCCAGTTTATAAAGCTTAAAGATAGAACGTGAGCTAAGATATCACTCTTAAATTATAGGGAAAGTATAAATGGCATTCAATATACTAGAAGACAATGCATAAATTATTAATCATAATAGTCACTGTATAACCTAAGGAAAAGGCACAATAAAAAAAGAACACTTGAACAAGTTTGCCGTCAGTGTAGCATTAAAACGAATTTATGAAAACTTGTTGAAAATAGAGGAAAGTATGGCAGCCATCAGAACGCTGCTTGCAGCCCTACATGTCCAGTCCATCCAATACGCCCACAGTCTGCTCCCATGGGATCTGAGCCGCACCCATTCCTGGAGACACTTCAGCCTGAGGACACCCCTGTGATTTCCCAAACTCCCTTAGACTATGTGTCGGTCTAAAGTACTTCCACACACCTCGCTCCCTTTGCCCTTCACCCCGGGTGAGACCTGCGCTGTGTTGCTGGCTTTCCCAGTCCTTCCTGGCTCTGGCGCCATGGTCTCTCCCAGGCACTTCACACAGCAAACACTTGCATAGTTCATCTGCCTCTCTAGTAACCCAGACTAACCTGGAGAGAGGAACCAAATAATGCATCTGGGCTTTTTTGTTTATTTTTAATGAATTAATTTCTCTTTTTTCTTATGGCTCTCCTGCAGCCATATGAAAATTCCTGAGCCAGGGACTGAATCTGAGCCACAGCTGCAACCTACGCCATAGCTGTGGCAATGCCAGATCCTTTAACCCACCACCCTGGGGCTGGGGCTCCAAACCCGTGCCTCCTCAGCGATCTGAGCTTCTGCAGTCATATTCTTAATCTTTGGAGCAGGAACTCCCAGAATGCACGTGTGATTAGAGGAAATTGTATCAGGATGTGGGCGACCTCAGCAACTTCAGGTAGCAGGCACGCTGGAATCCAGTGTGTTAGATGTGGCTGGAGAAGGAAGCGCGAATTAGACCTCACAACCTAGGGACTTCTCAAAGATCCCAGGGGGAAGACCCTGATTTGGAGGAGGCAGGATTCAGCCCTTGGAGAAAGTCCCAACTGGCGCTACAAACACAGAAGTGTCAGCCCTAGACAGTAACCAGCGGCTCATATTTGTGGTTGGCTCAACTCTTCATGGAGAGTCAAGGTTTCAGGGAACGGGATCAAGCCTTCCAGGGAGCAGGAATGATGGGGGTGGAGCTGAGATGCAGGCCTAGAGGAGACCCTAAGCAGAAATGGACATGGAGGTTCTATGGCATCGGTCCTTGTAGAGGTCGCAGGAGGAAAGAAACGGGGCAGGAGCCTCACCCAGCCCCCGTAAAGTGTGAGGAGCACCCGATTCACCGCATACTCACCGTACAAAGACCTGTCGTGTCATTCTTCTTGGTCACCGTACGAAGACCCGTAATGTCATTCTTCTTGGTCTTCTTCGAAGACCACAGCTCACGGCAATGCCAGATCCTTAACCCACTCTGAGGGTGGGAAAGGCACGTGCTGACAACGTCAATGGGAGGAAATAACCCATGAAAATACTGGAGACATGGATGATCCAATTATGAAGTTAGATGCGAAAAATGCAAAATATGCTTTCATAGTCTGTCACCCCCAAATCGTAAATAGGCCGTAGAGGTGTTTTTGAAATACCAGCCACGAACTTCCTAACAGCAGGGCACGCAGCTAACACGCTCTCTCACCACAACCCATTTGAAGAAGAAATGAATTAATAAAAATATTAACAAATTGTTCGACTTCTTGCTATATTAAAATACTTTTTTTTTTGCAAGTTAAATTGGCTTAGGAAAGAAATCAAGAATGCAATAAAAATGTATTTGGAAGTAATAATAAACACAGCTCTGCATATCAGAATGTGTTGGGATGTGGCCAAGACAGTGTTTAGAAGAAAATGTACTCATTTAAAGGTCTTTAATAAGAAGACATTTTAAAAAAGAGATATTAATGAAAAAAACCGTTATACTGTAAAATTCTAGAACAGAACAAAATATTCATTTAAAGCAAAATTGAAAAATAATGAAAACATAAATGAATTGCGTGGAAAATAACTGGTATGAATCATTCATAAAATTAAGAGCTGGTTCTTTGAAAAGGAGAAGAAAACATAAAAACCTCTGGTAAATGTAGTTAAAAAGACTTTGAATCCTAACATTCTCCCATGTCATCTCCTTTACCTGATTCTTCTCTTTCTGGACCTCAAATACTGCAGAGACCCATACTTCCATCTCTTAGATTTACCCCTAGACAATGTTCTCTGGTCTCTTGGCTTTAAAGACAGCCCAGTTCAATGCAAACTTACAGTTTTATATCTCTCTCCTTGACCTTTCCTTCAATTTCTAGATGTTTACATTTAATTTCCCTTGTTTTTTTTTTTTTTTTTTTGGTCTTCTCGGAGCCACACTTGCAGCATAAGGAAGTGCCCAGGCTAGGGGTCCATTTGGAGCTCCGGCTCCCAGCCTACACCACAGCCACAGCCACAACAACCCAGGATCTGAGCCGCGTCTGCAACCTACACCACAGCTCACAGCAATGCCAGATCCTTAACCCACTGAGCAAGGCCAGGGATCGAACCCACATCCTCATGGACACTAGACAGGTTCGTTACCGCTGAGCCACAATGGGAACTCCCCGTGTTTAATTCCCTACTCAACATCTTGACTTCAGTGTCTAATAAGCATCCTTTAATGTGAGCACCCAGCACAGAGCTTTCTGCACGCACACTCAACAGCTTGTTTCTCTCTCTGTTTTCTTTCCCTTAGGAAGTGGCACCACAATTCATCCAGCTGTTCAAGTATCAAACTTGCGCACTACGTTTTATACATCTCTCTCCTCTCACGGCACATCGATTCCATTGACTCATCCTATTGACACCATCTTAGAAAATATGTAGATTTCAGCTGCTTCTCATCACCTCCATTGCTGTCACTTTAATCTGTATCTTCATCTCTTGCCTGGATCTTGCAATGATTCCAGCATCCTCCTGCTTCCGCTCAACACCACATCCCCCCAGGAGACTGGATGATTCTCTAAAAACTTTCCAGTGACTCCCCGTCACACACACAGCAAAGTTCAAGGCCTTCCCTCCAGTTGCCTGCCTTACTCCTTCACACCTTCTGTTCGAATGCCAGATCACGTTATCGGAAATGGAACTTCATCCCCCACCGCCCTCCATCTCTTTCTCCCCCCGTTTTCCTGCTTTATTTTTCCTTACAGCTGTAGCTACCTAAAACAGCTATAGCAGTTATAACTGCCTAGCCAGCAGCATTTATTTGTATATTCTTTATTGGCTGCTTGTCTCACTCTCTGGGTGCCAGAACATTGCACACACCATTGCCCCGCCCCGCCCCTCCTTTATTATTATTATTATTATTATTATTATTATTATTATTATTATTACTTTAAATCTAGAAACAGTGATCTCCCAAAACAGGCAGTAAAGTGGAGTGGAAATCTATTAGGCAGTGCACTGCCTGTGGCTGTGAGAGGTCCCTGTAAGTCATGGTCAGAGGTAAGTACAATGAACCCAGTTGTTTCAACACGTGCTAGTTTTTTTGTTTTTGCTTTTTTAGGGCTGCACCTGTGGCATATGGAAGTTCCCAGGCTAGGGGGGTCATATCGGAGCTGCCAGCCTACACCGCAGCCACAGCAAAGCCAGATCTGAGCCACGTCTGCGACTTACACCACAGCTCACGGCAACGCCGGATCCTTAACCCGCTGAGTGAGGCCAGGGATCGAACCCGTATCCTCACGAATACTAGTCGGGTTCCTGTCCACTGAGCCGCAGCGGGAACTCCCATCCTGCACTAGTGGTTAGTGTTTTCACACAAAACTGAGAAGCTATGAGCTCAGTAGAAAACAGGTGTCCTAGCGAAGAGCTGCTATAAATACAGACAAGAACTGGAAGTGCCTCCTGCCATCCATAACTGTGGGAACTGGAGTTGAAGGTCCCTTTACTTGGATTTTCTTTCTAGTTCCTGGATGGAGTTGGAACAGAAACTCTCTTTAAGTGCATCTCAAGGTATAAACCTAGCATGGTAGGTTTAACTCACCTTTCAGGGGAGACGCTTAAATCCAAGAAAGGATTAAAGAGTTATTCAATAGGTTCCTGACTCCTCCAGGAACAGAGTACGGAAGTGTGGGCAGGAAAGTTTGGGGGTCATCTTGACAGTCTGTGAGCCCTCAAGGAAACTGGCTGTAGCTGGATCTCAGGAAGCTCAAGAGTGTGGTCGCCTGGACAGAGGTGCATGTCCTTATGGCCTCAGACGCCCGCTGACAGGTAGCCTCTGGGTCACCTCTTTTTCAGGAGAACCACAAAGTGTGGTTCTGACCCTTAACCGGAGTGCTTAGGAATTCCAGGCTCAATTCACTCGCTGGTTTTTAAATATAGATTGTAAAAATCCAATAACCCTCTTGCATTTCAAACATAGCATTGGCACGAAAACCCAAACTGCTGTACTAAAAAATCAAGCTCCATCCGCCTGTTCTGTATTTTTGGACCACAGGCTTTAGAAAATGTAGAAGACAATCTGGAAAGCCAAGTAAGAGCATTTCATTTCAAAATAGGATTTGGTTTGGAGATGCTAGTCCCCAAGAAAGAATTGTCCTAGAGACCTCTCACCAAGAGAGGCACACAGGTGGGCCTAGAGCAGGGATAGAGGGAAAAAGACATACGTTCCTATCATATGAGAAATCTGAAAAGCTTTGTTCAGTTAAGAAGTAAAAAACAACCTGGGACCGAGGAGACGCTATTGTTAGGAACTCAAATGATGAGGGTGTGGTCATTCTCTCTCCACCTTTTTTTTTTCCTTCTTCTTTTTCTTCTTTTTAGGGCGGCACCTGCGGCATATGGAAGTTCCCAGGCTAGGGGACGAGTTGGAGCTGCAGCTGCTGGCCTATGACATAGCAACAGCGACACGGGATCCACGCCTCGTCTGCGACCTACCCTGCAGCTCAGGGCAACTCTGGATCCTTAAGCCATTGAGCGAGGCCAGGGATTGAACCCACGTCCTCAGGGGATGCTAGTGGGATTATTGTCCACTGCGGCATACCAGGAACTCCCCATTCTCTCTCCACGTTTAACTCTATCTCCTGAGTTTAAGCTCTATTTCCACGTAGGCTTCCAGCAGCTCTGGGACTAAATGCTTTCTCCTTTATGCTAGTCAGACCTGGCTGGTCGCAGAAGGAAGAGAATTTCTCTTCTAACAAACACGAGTCTCGGGTTTCTTCAAACTTAAGTCAAGTGCCCACTCTCAAACTAATCTCTGTGTCCAGGAAGAACCCCAGGACTGTTTGATTATAATGGGGGGGTCACCTTGGTGGGGCATTGGGGTGAGTGTGTGTGTATGAAATCTTTCTGATTGCCTTAGATCGGCAAGTGCCTACCCCCGATATGGTGCTGGAGTCAGTTTCACCTCAGCTGCATTTGCCATCGGACATAAGTAGACCAGGCATTGGGGGGTTTAGTAGAGTTATTACTGGGTCTTAGATTTTAAATGACTTTTGTCTTCCTTTTTGGAGCATTTTTGATTTTCAAATTGTAATGAAATGTATTTTGTAAGAAAAAGAAACAAATTAAAAAATCAAATTAGAAATAGAGAATACATAGCAATGGAGAAAATGACTCTAATTAAGAAAGGGGGGGCACAGTGAATATAATCAATAAGATCAGCGGCATGAATGACTTTTTAATAAAAATACAGTATATCCGTGTTGGATCAAAAAAGAGAATACGAAGAACTGAAGGAGAAAATGAGTAAGTTATCAAAGGGGCACACGTCCTTCTTCTGCCTACTCTGTTCACTGGAATTTGAAACTTTTATTCCTTTTTTTTAAAGACTGCACCAGCAGCATGTGGATGTTGCCAGCCAGGTGTCAGATCAGAGCTGCAGCTGCAGCCTGTACCACAGCCACAGCAACGCCAGATCTGAGCTGCATCTGTGACCTACACTGCAGCTTGTGGCAGCACCAGATCCTTAACCCACTGATGGAGGCCAGGGATCGAACCTGCATCTTCGCAGAGACAACATTGGGTCCTTAACCTGCTGAGCCACAATAGGAACTCCAGAAATTTCTTTTTAATTTTCAAACAGTAAGTAGGGAGTTCCTGTCATGGCACCGCAAAAGCAAATCTGACTTGTATCCATGAGGATGCAGGTTCCATCCCTGGCCTTGCCCAGTGGGTCGGGGATCTGACATTGCCATGAGCTGTTGTGAGAGATCCAGGAACTGTTTACTCAGTTTCCACCAATGGTAAAATCTTATAAAACCAGAGCACAAGTTTCACAACCAGGATTTTGGTGTGACGTTGATACTGTCAGCATACAGAACACATCCATCACCACCAACATCCTTCACTTTCCCTTCTTACAGTTTTGCCCACTACCGCCCTAACCCCACTGTCCTTAGCCCCCGGAAACCACTAATTTGTTCTTCTTTTCTGTAATTTGGCCTGTAGGGGATGTTATATAAAGGGAATGTTGTAGGTAAACAATCTGGGGACTGAATTTTCTCACTCAGAAATAATTCTTTGGGAGTTCCCATCGTGGAGCAGCGGAAACGAATCTGACCAGGAACCGTGAGGTTGCAGGTTCGATCCCTGGCCTTGCTCAGTGGGTCAAGGATCCAGCGTTGCTGTGAGCTGTGGTGTAGGTCGCAGACGCGGCTCAGATCTGGCATTGCTGTAGCTTTGGGGTAGGCCGGCAGCTGTGAGTCCGATTAGACCCCTAGCCTGGGAATCTCCACATGCTGCAGGTGTGGCCCTAAAAAGACAAAAAGACAAAAAAAAAAAAAAGAATTCTTTGGAGATTTACTCAGGATGTTGTTTGTATTGACAGTTTGTTGCTTTTTAATACTGAGTAGCACTGATATGTGGTCCTGTAGGTTGTTTAATCATTCACCCATTGAAGAAAGTCTAAGTTCTTTCCCGTTTGTCTCTTTTGAATAAAATTGCTGCAAATATTTGTGTACAGGTTTTATGTGAACATAAGCTTTTATTTCTCTGGGATACATGCCCAGGAGTGCAATCGGTATGTCATATAGTAGTTGCATATTTAATTTTCCTTTAAAGAAACTGCCAGCTGTTTTCTAGGATGGCTATACCATTTCACATTCCCATAAGCAACACGTGAGTGATTCAGGTTTTCCGTGTGGTTGGTGGCATTTGGTTGTCACCCTATGTTTTAGCCACTCTGGTATATAGTAAGGATAGCTCATTGAAATTTTAATTTGCATTTCTTACGTGGCTAATTCGAACATCTTTCAGTGTGTTTGTCATCCCTTTATCCTCTTTGGAGAAGCACTCGCCTTGTCTGCTGCCCATTTTCTAACTGGCTTATTTATTTTTTTATTACTGAGTTTTGAGAGTTTAAACTATATGTGTATATTTTTTTTTTCAGATGCTAATCTTTTGTCAGCTATCTGGTTTGCAAATGTTTTTCCCTAGGCTGTAGTCTGTCTTTGCATCCTCTCAACATGGTTTGTCGAACAGCAAAATTTTTAATGAAGTCAAATGTATTAATTCTTCATTTTACGGATTGTGCTTTCGGTCTGAGGGGCTGAGGGCCAGGAGCACCAATGTCTAAGGGCAGGAGAGGATGGGTGTCCTAGCTGAAGCAAAGACAGCAAATTCACCTTTCCTCCAACCTTTTTGTCCTGGTTGGGCACACAGCAGGTTAGATGATACCTGCACACTTTGGTAAGTGTGATCTCCCCCTCCCCAGCCTCGTTGAGATAGAATTACCGCATCACCTTGTGTAAGTTTAAGATGTACCGTGTGATCATTTGATATGTGTATATAAAAGTGAAATATTCACCATGATAAGATTAGTTCGGGAGTTCCTGTCGTGGCTCAGTGGTTAACGAATCCGACTAAGAACCATGAGGTTGCGAGTTCGATCCCTGGCCTCGCTCAGTGGGTTAAGGACCTGGCGTTGCCGTGAGCTGTGGTGTAGGTCGCAGACGCGGTTCGGATCCCGCATTGCTGTGGCTGTGGCGAAGGCTGGCAGCTACAGCTCCTGTTAGACCCCTAGCCTGGGAACCTCCACATGCCGTGGGAGTGGCCCTAGATAAGGCAAAAAGACAAAAAAAAAAAAAGATTAGTTCGTACACCCATCACCTCCTGTAGCCAGCTCTCTTTTTTTTGGATAGCAGAGCATATAAATCTACTGTCAGCAACTTTCAAGTATATAATACAGTCCTGTTAGCTGTAGTCACCATGCTGTGTATTAGACCCTCAAACTTATTCATACTACAGCTGGAAGCTTTTACCCTTGGACCAGCGTCTCCCCATTCCTCCCATTCCTCATCCCTGGAATCCACCATCCTAACCTCTGTTTCTGTGAGTTCAGGTTTTTTTTTAGAATCCACATGTAAGTGATATCATATAGTATTTGATATTTCACCTTGCATAATACCCGCAGCTCCATCTGTGTTCTCACAAATGGCAAGATTCCCTTTTTTATGGCCCAGCGGCATTCTATACATGTTATACCACATTTATAAATTTGTGTGAATCTAACATATATAAATTAATATATCATCATATATAAATTATTTATATCGATAAATAATAACCATAGAATATATACGTAACATTTTCCTTTCTTTTTTTTTTTTAGGGCCACACCCATGGCAAATGGAAATTCTCAAGCTAGGGGTCGAATCGGAGCAGCCGCTGATAGCCACGCAGGATCCCAGCCGCGTCTGCGACCTACACCACAGCTCAGGGCAAGCCGGATCCTTAGCCCCCTGAGCAAGGCCAGGGATCTACCCCGCATCCTCATAGATCATAGTTGGGGTTGTTCCCGCTGAGCCGTGGTGGGAACTCCTATTCTTAATTTTTTAAGAAGCCTCTATACTATTTCAATAGTGGCTCAACCAATTTACCTTCCTACTAACAATACACAAGGGTTCCGTTTTCTGACAATTGTGAAGTGGTATCCCACCGCGGTTTTAATTTGCATCCCCTGGTGATTTCTGTCATAAAAGCAGCTTTTCACAGACCTGTTGTCCTTTCTGATGTCTTCTTTGGAAAAGTGTCTGTTCATTTCTTCTGCTAATTTTTAATCAAATGATTTATTTTGTTGGTATTGAGTCACATGAGTTCCTTATACGTTTTGCATATGAAGCTCTTCTATATGGTTTGAAAATATTTCCACCTTTTCTACAAGTTGTCTTTTTATTTTGTTGATTGTTCCTGTTGCTGTGCATAAGCATTTTAGGTTGATGCGGTCCTACTTGTTTATTTTTGCTTTGGTTGCCAGTATTTTTTTTTTTTTTTTTTGTCTTTTGTCTTTTTGCCTTTATGTAGAGCCGCACCCGCGGCATATGGAGGTTCCCAGGCTAGGGGTCTAACAGGAGCTGTAGCTGCCGGCCTACGCCACAGCCACAGCCACGTGGGATCCGAGCCGCGTCTGTAACCTACACCACAGCTCACAGCAACGCTGGATCCTTAACCCACTGAGCGAGGCCAGGGATCGAACCCACAACCTCATGGTTCCTAGTCGGATTCGTTAACCACCGAGCCACGAAGGGAACTCCTGGTTGCCGGTGTTTTTTTAGTGACCTAAGAGATCACTGCCAAGACCAATGTCGGGAAGCTTCTTCCTCCCTATATTTTCATATAAGTACCGTGGGCTAACCAATGGCACCACGGGGGCACTTTCTTTCCTTGTATCTTCTTCTGGGAATTTCACAGTTTTAGGTCTGACATTAAAATTTTTAACCCGTTCTGAACTGATTTTTTGTGTGTGGTATAAAACAAAGGCCCCATTTCGTTCTTTGGCATGTGGCTGTCCAATTTTCCCAACACTCGTTGTTGACGAGGCTATCCTTTCCCCATTACGTATTCTGGGCTCCTTTGACTATGATCAGTTGCCTATGCCTGTGTGGGTTTATTTCTGAGCTTTCTATTCTGCTCCGTTGGTCTCTGTGTCTGTTTTTATGACAGTACCATACCGGTTTCTTTTTTTAAAACTGTATTTTGTGAGAGCTTGTTTTAGGTTCACCACAAAATGGAAAATGTAGAGATTTCCCACATGCTCCCTTCCCGCTACAAACACACCCTCCCCCATTTTCAACACTCCCTCCCCCGAGTGATACATCTGTTGCCATTGAACTTACATTGACATATCATAATCACCCAGAGTCTATGGTTTATGTTAGGGTTCACTTGCTGTACATTGTATGTAATTGGACAAAGGTATAATGGGATATATTCATGGCTATTACACTAGACATGGTGGTTTGATTGCCCTCGAATTCCGCTTTGCTCCACCTGTTACTCCCAGCCTCCTCCCCTGCAGTTTCTGGCAACCACCGATCTTCTTGCTGTCTCAAAGATTTTGCTTTTTCTAGAATCCCACATAGTTGTAATCATATAGTGTGCAGCCTTTTCAGATAGGTTTTTTTTTTTTTTTCCACTGAGTAATAGGCATTTAAGCTTCCTTCTGTGTCTTTTCCTGACTTGATAGCCCATGTCCTTTTGGCACTAAATAATATTTCATTGTCTTGGATGTACCACAGTTTACTTATACATTCTCCTGCTAAAGAATATCTTGGTCACGTCCATGATTTGGCAATTAGGCGTGAAGTTCTTATAAACATTCATGTTGCAGGTTTTTGTGTGGACGTGAGTTAGCAATTCCTTTGGGTAAGTACCAAGGGGCATGACTGCTGAATCAGTATGTTCAGTATTGTAAGAAACTGTCAAATTCTTGGAGTTCCCATCGTGGCTCAGTGGTTAACGAATCCGACTAAGAACCATGAGGTTGCGGGTTCGATCCCTGGCCATGCTCAGTGGGTTAAGGATCCGGCGTTGCTGTGAGCTCTGGTGTAGGTTACAGACGCGGCTCGGATCCCGCGTGGCTGTGGCTGTGGCGAAGGCCGGCGGCTACAGCTCCTGTTAGACCCCTAGCCTGGGAACCTCCATATGCCGCGGGTGCGGCTCTACATAAAGGCAAAAAGACAAAAAAAAAAAGAAAGAAACTGTCAAACTCTCTTCCAAAGGGGCTGCACCATTTTGCATTCCCAGCAGCAGCAGGTGGGAGTTCTTGTTCATCCACATCCTCACCAGCATTTAGTGTTGTCAGTGTTCTGGATTTTGGCCATTCTACTAGGCATGCAGTGGTATCTCATTGTTGTTTTAATTTGCTTTTCCCTGGTGACGTATGATGTAAAGTATCTTCTCAAGTGTTTATTTGCCTTCCTTGTATCTACTTTGGTGAAGCGTCTTTTAAGATCTTCGAACAGTATTTTAATCAGGCCATTTGCTTCCATATTGTTGAGTGTTAAGGACTCTTTGCATATTTTGGATAACAGTTCTTTATTAGATGCGTCTTTTTTTTTAACTTCTTAATGCGTTTATTTTCAGCTTTTTCTTTTTTGGATATGAATTTTCCTCTTGTGAAACAAAGTATTGGGTGTCCCCTCACCCCCGCCGGCCAGATAAGTCTCTGCTGTGAGGGCACTTCTGTTGCCTCGGAAATCTAGAAAGAAATATTGGAAGAAACGGCGTCACGTGTTCATGTGGAGTGATGGCACGGAGTGGGCCCCAGAAACCTGTCAGGCGGAGCATTTCTGAGTCTGGACAGTCTCAAGATGCCATGGGCTGTGGTCACCTGCCCCTGGGCGCGGGTGCTGCACCAGTCCCACTGGGCAGCAGCCTGCCAGGAGGCCACCTACCATTTGTCCAGGAAGTTGTCTGGGGCTGGAATACCTTCCTTCAGGCCTCTGCACTTGCATGTCTCTCCCACCACCCAGCCGGGGTGACTGGTATTGTCGAAGGGGTCCCTGGGCAGGAACTGCCAGTGGGCAAACACACGCTGGGGAAAGGCCTGGCTGCCTGTGTTGGACCTCAGGTCAGCAGTGAAACCAAAGGACTCACTGACAGGCAAGTAAATCCTTCACGACAAACATGGGAGTACCAGCCACCTGGGACTCCTCAAAGGCGTGGCCCCGCTTCCTGTCCAGGACACCACAGATGCTGCCAGCCACTTGTTCTGGACACTGGATCTCCGCGAGGTAGATGGGCTCCATGAGCTGGGGCTGGGCAGTCAGCACGCTGGCATAGCGGCAGCTCCACGTTGTGCGGATGATCTGGCCACCGCCGCGGTAGATGGCGTCCGCATGCGGTGTCACATCGTGGACGTCGAATCTCACACCCCGCATGTTCTCCTCACACAGCGCCCTCTCTTTGGTGGCCCGCTGGAAGCCAGCCACCACGCTGTCCTTGATCTCGTTGAGGTACTGCATACCCTTGGTGACGTCAGTGAGGACACTGGGGCCGGTGCCATCAGGGCCAAAGAACCAGATCTTGTGGGCCTCGGCCACGTCCCACTCGTACTTCTCGGCTAGGTAGCAGGCCCACTGCTTGAGCTCCTGGTGGGCAGACACCTCTCGCTTGTCGATGTGTTCGGCCAGGCCGACAGGGAAAGGCTGTGCCTTCATGTATAGCCTGTTGTGCTTGTTTGGGGACTTGGACAGGCAGAGCTCATTCAACTCCTCACGGACAGTCTCACAATAGGAAACAACTGGGTCAGATTTCTGGATAGGAATGCAGGCGTGGTCCTCCTCCAGGTCCTTCAGGCAGATCTCTAGGTGCAGCTCTCCAGCCCCCACAGTGATGTGCTCCCCGGACTCCTCAGTGATGCACTGCACCGTAAGATGCGACTTGGCCAGCCGCTTCAGGGCCCCCACGAGCTTGGGCAGGTCATATGGGTTCTTGGCCTCCACAACGACCCTGCCGACAGGGCACATGCTAAACTTCATCACTCGCGTGTTGTGGGTGTGCTCAAAGGTGGTGATGGTTCCTGTCTTCACCAGGAACTGGCCCGCGCCCACCAAGCCCACGATGTTCCCACGAGGCACGTTCTCTATGGGCTCCACGTAACGGCCCGTCATAAGGACTGTCCTCTGGACTGGCTTCAGGTGTAGGTCCTCCTTCTTCCCAGGAGGGCCCCATGATCCTGACCTTCCGGCTGGTAGACACCAGCTCTGAGGGGACCCGGCCGAAAGCATAGAACTGACCTTTGTCAGAGGTCGGCACCACTTTGGAAATGGACGTCATAAGGTGGCCTTTGGGGTCACAGCTTTTAATGCCCATGGCTGCCTTGTCGTCTGGGGCCCCACATACGAGAGCTCACAGCGGTACCTCTGGGCCATCGCAGGGGAGGCCAAGTGGATGGTGACCACCTGCAGCAGGGCCTCCAGAGTGGGCAGCCAGCAGCACATCACAGCCTTCAGAAGTGGTTTGCCTTCCTTGTCCTTATTGTCACTGTTCAATTTGACGTCTAGTTTTTCAGTCAGTTTGGCCGTCTCCTCCTTCTTGAAATTCATGATGGCATCAAACACCTTGAAGGTAGGGTCCAGGATGAGCTGACAGAAGGTCCTCAGCAGCTTCTTGCCATCAGGGCTGGTGGCCGACTTCCTGAATTTACCATTGGCTGGATCAAAGTACCAGCCTCGCCACAGCTTTTTCATCATGTCCTCCAGCTTCTCGGCCTGCTCAGCAGGCCCCAACTGGCCCTCGCCCTTGGCGGCAAACTTGGCAACGTACATCTCTGCAGACTGCTTCAGGGTGAAAGCCCAACCGTGGAGACCGGACCCGAAGCCAACAGTACCAAGGACAGGATCAATCACGATGTTGCCCATGGGGCTGCTCTTGCCCCCTCCATAGGTGGAAATGATGACACTGATACTCTCCACAATGCGCTGGAAGGTCTGGTAGAGCTTCTTGGGCTCCAGCTGCAGCTCGAGCAGGGCCAGGTCCATCTTGTTCATCATCAGCACAAGCTTGATGAGCTCGGCAATGGCCTGGCACAGCACCGTCTCTGCACACGCACAACTGACACACAGTCCACCACCACCAAGGCACCACAGGTGACACTGAGGGCTGCTGTCACCTCTGAGGAGAAGTCCACATGCCCAGAGGAATCAATGAGGTTGATGAGGAAGCCAGAACCATCTTTGTTCTGCTTGACGAAATTCAAGTCATTCTCTGAGAGCTGGTATAAGAGGGAGATGGTCATTGATTTAATAGTAATGCAATGCTCCTGTTCATCCTTCTAGGTGTCAGTGAAGCGGGTCTCCCCAGCCCTGGCAGAGGCGATGGTACCAGCCTTGCACACCAGTGTGTGCATCAGAGTGGACTTGCCATGGTCCACATGGGCATTGACGGACGTGTTTCAGATGTTGGCCTTCTTGTCCATGATGGCCCGGATCTGGTCTACTGTGAAGTTCACCATGGTGACGGATGGCTGTGGATTCTACTAGGAAGATCCGAGTAAGTTTGGTCGCACCAAGTATTGCAGCCACGATGGTGGAAGAGCAGATGTGTCTTTTCCAAATATTTTCTCACAGTCTTTGGCCTATCTTTTCATTTTGTTGGCATTGTCTTGCACAGAACAGAAGTTTAAAATTTTAATGAAGTCCAGCTTATCAGTTATTTCTTTCACGGATTGTGCCTTGGGTATTTTTTCCAAAAAGTCATTGCAAGGCCATATGCAAATTCATCTAGATTTTCTCCTATGTTGTTTTTTAGGAGATTTATAGTTTTAAGTTTTATATTGAGGTCAATTTGGGAGTCAATTTTGTGAAGTGTAAGGTCTATGTCTAAATTCTTTTTAAATTTTTCTTTCTTTTCTACTTTTTTTTTTTTTTTGGTATATAGGTATCTACTAGTTTAAGGGCCGTTTGTTGAAAAGACTCTCTTTGCTCCAATCTGTTGCCTTTACTCCTGTGTCAAACATCAGTTGACATCAATTGACTGTATTTATGTCAGATTATTTCTGGGCTCTCTATTCTATTCCATTGATCTATTTGTCTATTCTTTCACCAGTGCCACACTGTCTTTTTTTTCTTTTTTCATTTCTTTTTTCATTTCTTTTCTTTTTTCATTTTTTTCTTTTTCCTTTTTAGTATATTACAATGTTGGTTAGTTTCAGGTTTACAACAAGTGATTCAGTTATATATATATTCAGTTATATATATATTATAGCTGAATGTGTAGTCTAAATATGTATATTGAATATATATAACTGAATATATAACAATATAACTATATGTACATATATATACATATACATATATATATTCTTTTTCAGATTCTTCTCCCTAATGGGTTATTACAAGCTATTAAGTATAGTTTCCTGTGCTATACAGTAAGTCTTTGTACAGTAGTTATGTGTATGTTAATCTCAAGCTTCTAATTTATCCCTCCCCCATCTTTCCCCTTGGGTAACCATAAGTTTATTTTCTATATCTGAATACCACACTGTCTTAATTATTGCAGTTGTATAGGAAGTGTTGAACTGGGTCAGCCCTCTAGGTTTGTTCTCCTTCAGCATTGTGTTGGCAATCCTGGGACTTCTGCTTCTCCAGATAAACTTAAAATCAGTTTGTCAGTCTACAAATAACTAGCTCGGATCTTGGTTTGAAGTGCACCGAATCTCTAGATCAGTCGGAAAGAACTGACATCTGGAGTTTTCATATCCGTGAACATGGAATAGCTTTTTATTTATTTAGTTCTTTGATTTTGTTAATCGGAAGTTTGTGGTTTCCCTCGTGTAGATCTTGTACATATTTCATACTGAGGTATTTATTTGGGAGGTTACTGATGTAAATGTTACTGTGCTTTTAATTCCAAATTCCACTTGGCCATTGGTGGAGTACCATGCTACTTTGATTACTGTATCTTTGCAATATATTTTGAAATCAGGAAGCATTATGCCTCCAACTTAGTTTTTCGTTCTCCGGATTGCTTTGGTACTCTGGGTCTTCTCATGTTCCATATGACATTTATGATTTTTTTTTCTATTTCTGTGAAAAGTCCCACTGGAATTTTGATAGAGATTGTATCTAATCTGTAGGGTGCAGACTATCATGAGAATAGCCGTGTTCATTCCAAGGATGCTGTTTCTAGATTATGAAAAACATCGAATTCTCAAGATACTCATGAGGTTTGTACAAGAGAAGATAGAGTTTTCTTCCCAGCTTTAAGTCGCTGTTGCTTATCTGGGTCTTGAAGCAGCAAAGCATGTCCCCAGAGCTTTACAAAGCCAAATACTCTTACTAAAATCACTTGTCTACAGATCTTCTTCTCACCCCTTCTGCCATGCTCTGTATCATAAGGGTCTAAGTTTCCCAAAGCCCCTTCCTCTGTGAATTCTAGGAAGAGTCAGCCAAGAGGAAGAGGGTAGAAGTGGAGATAAAGCCAGGATACTTAGCCTTCTCTCTCTACCTCAGGTGGAACTCCAGTGCCAGCTATATCTCCTCTGTGGCTACACTTCCCTCTGGATGGCTCTTTGTCCCGTGGTCCCAGCTTGCTGAGCAGATCCAATATGACTCCATCTTCTGCTGGGTGGCCTCAGCTCCAGGTCTCTGGTAACATTCTCTCCTTTGTTCCCCCAGCCTTAAGGATTTATAGCAGTTTCTTGATGATAATTTGGGGATTGTCTCCTTGTCCCCCCATGCATCTGACTTCAATTCTTCTGTCACCTGTGTATCCAGTTACATGTATCACATTTCCTGTTTGAAATATCTAGAGTGGTTTCTGTTTCTCTGGGAGGACTCCAGTCATTAGAGACTCTCACAAAAATAGTGCCAGATTGAACAGTTTGAACAAGGATATCCAGGTCTCTGCCCGAACCAGAAAGCAGTATAGGAATAACATAGCGATACAAGCTCTGCTTCCTCTTTTCGCGTTATGTTAGTTAAGCATAGGGTTTCCATGGGGCAAAACCATATGGAAAACATTCCAACTCTAGTCCATATAATTGGCAGTCTTGTTCAGTGCACTGCATGGTCATCTGTATCTAATAACCTTGGGTGAGTAGGTATTGCCCAAAGCTCATTCTTCCCTGTTAGTGAGTGACATCTAATTATTAGTTGGACTGAAGTCAACTCTGAGAGATAAAAGGAAAAAACAAACAGCAGCCTAAATAAAACAGTAATTTTTCTCACAAATAAAAGGCTGTAGGGATGAATCTCAGGGCTGGTATGGAAGCTCATCTCTACAGGGTCCACAACCACTCAGATGTTGGGTTCCCGTGTCCCTTCTAGCTCACCGATCTGCCATCTCTCCACTGTGAATCTTATTCTTTTTTTTTTTCCTTTCTACGGCTGCACCTGTGTCACGTGGAAGTTCCCAGGTCAGAGGTCAAATCAGAGCTGTGGCTAAGGCCTATGCCACAGCCACACCATGGCAACAATGGATCTGAGCTGCACCTGCAGCCTACACTGCAGCTTGTGGCAGTGCCGGATCCTTAACCCACTGAGCGAGACCAGGTATTGTACCCACATCCTCACAGAGACAATGTTGGGTCCTTAGCCCACTGAACCACAACAGGAACTCCATGAACCTTCTTATTATCCATGAAGCATATGCCTTCCAGACAGCAGAATGGAGGAAAGGGCCAAAGCGGGGAGGGCAGGTAGGCAGTGGGAAAATGCCTCATACCTCCTAAGGAAGATTACTTTTCTTTTTTTTTTTTTTGTCTTTTTGCCTTTTTTATGTAGAGCCGCGCCCGCGGCATATGGAGGTTCCCAGGCTAGGGGGTCTAACAGGAGCTGTAGCCGCCGGCCTTCGCCACAGCCACGTGGGATCCGAGCCGCGTCTGCGACCTACACCACAGCTCACGGCAACGCCGGATCCTTAACCCACTGAGCAAGGCCAGGGATCGAACCCGCAACCTCATGGTTCTTAGTCGGATTTGTTAACTACTGAGCCATGAAGGGAACTCCCCGTAAGGAAGATTTCAAATAGCTACCACATGACAGTTTCCCTTAGAGCCTTTTGGCTAAAACTCTCAGGAATGAGGGTGGGTGGGCTTAGGTTGTTCCTGCTCTGGTTTCTGGTTATCTTTAAGCTGGAGAGAGATGCACTTCCCCGAGGTTGATACTGAAGCTCTAGCCTTAAATCTATAGAGACTTCTAAGGCCCCAGAGAAGAAAGAAATAGAGACTACATCAGCAACCTAGACTCAAAGGCTCTGAGTTCTAGATTTTGCAGCTGTGGAAAATTAGGTAAAAATCTCACAGCTGGATTATGAGAAATGTAGGGTTGAAACCCAGGTCTCTGATTCCAGTTCAGTGATTTCTTCATGATATGTCGCCCCACAGGGAAGCCTGTTCTTCCTGTGGCGTATTACACACCTGCAAATTCTTTGCAGTTCCTCTCCTCAGGTAGTGGAGTTTATTTTTTTATTCCTTAAACCTGGGATGATGAGAATCACATTGACCAATAGAATATGGCAGACGTGATGCTGTACAAAGTACAGGCCTAGATCTCTGGAGATTTTCAGCTTCCACTCTCGTTTTCTGGGAATCCAGTTGCCGTGGGAATGAGCCTGAGCTAGCCTCTGGAGGTGCCCCAAGGAGGGAGTCAAGTACCTAACAGAAGCCCTAGCCAAGTACCAAACAGGTGAATGAGGCCATCCTGAACTAGGCAGCCCTGAGCTGGCCTGCATTTGAAACCAAACACATAAATGAAGCTGACACTCCAACTGTACCTAATTTGCCAAGCCATAGAATAGAGAGCCAATAAATTATTTCTTTCTTTCTTTTTTCTGTCTTTTTAGGGCAGCATCCACGGCCTGTGGCATATGGAGGTTCCCAGCTAGGAGCTGAATCAGAGCTATAGCTGCTGGCCTACACCACAGCCACAGCAACTCAGGATCCTAACTGTGTCTGTGACCTACACCACAGCTCACGGCAATGCAGGATCCTTAACCCACTGAGCAACGCTGAGAATCGAACCAGCATCCACGTGGATACCAGAGCCACAATGGGAACTCCAAATGTTTCTTAAAGTACCAAATTTGTGGGTAATTATGGATCAATAAGTAACTGGTACAATTCCCAATGAGTCAACCATATTTCTTGTGTGTTTTTTTTTTAATGGTTTTACAACGGGAGACCAACATGACTCGCTCCATTCTCTTGTTTTCTATTGTTCCAAATAAGAAGATAATTCACAGAATCCTTTATACAACACGGAATACTTAACTGAATAGTAGATAGGACTAGCCAGTGCTAAATGTTTGATAACCTTCCTATGATTAAGATAGATGTAGTTGAAATAATGCGTAAGTACAATTTTCTCATTTTTTCACATGATGAGAAAAATGAGGTCCTTGTCCTTGATCATGCAATTAATGCGGCTGGTTTAGTGATGGAGCAGAATTTTGCATGGGCAGAATTGTCTCTGCTCTTGCTTAGAGCTGCTCGCACAAAAACTACTCTATCATCAGCTTGTCGATGCCCCCTGGGTGAAATCCTGGGCAAGTCCAGTAGCTTTTCGGGGTATTTTAGGGAATAAAAGGTTCTCCAGTCACTTCCAGACAATCAAAAGGGTGGTCTGGTTTACTGCCAGAACTCTGGATTATTGTTGCTTTCAAAATCCCTTTCTTCCTCAGTATGCACGTGTCTCAGGCTTGACGGCTTCGGTGGGAAATGCAGGTCGCGGTCAGCATCTCTCTCTCCCCCTCCTTTCTAGCTTAGAACAGTAGCTTTGGTTCCTTCCAGGTTGATGCTGGAGAAAGGAGGAGAAGGATGGAGAGGATTCACTTCTAATCTGATTTGGAGCCCTGTGGATGAGTCTGAGATCTAAAGTCATCCCTCAGGGGGTTCTTTTGTAGGCTCTTCGGAGTCATTCTCCCTAGAAACATCTGCTTCAAGTCCTCCAAATTGGATTAGGCTTCCCCTGGCTTGACCTTCAAAATTTTCCCTGAATTTTTTTTTTCTTCCAAGAGTATGTGTCCATCCTCTTCCTTCTGAGTAGCCTCTCTTTGGCTAGGAAGCCCTGCAGCCTGGACATTTCAAGTCAGCTCATGGCCAGCTCCTTTCTGCAGGATCCGCAGTGCACAGAAAAATGCACTGAATGTCTGCATCTGTAGAGGTGTGTCTTGTGTCTATGGCGGTGTTCTTTGTACCTGTCAGTACAGGTACCCAACCAAACACTCTTTATAATTTTCGGACATCAGTCATGTGCTACTTCCTGATCTGTCAAGTTCTCCAAATTATTCTCTTGAATCTCTCATTGGACTCAAAGTGAATGGTAAACACAATTCGTGGTGAGGGAAAGGAAAAACCACAGTATCCCTAAGCTCTTTTTTTTTTTTTAATTATAGTTGATTTACAGTGCTGTGTCAATTTCTGCTATACAGCATAGAGACCCTGTCATATATTCTTTTTAAAAGAAGCCCCATTCTCCAGTGTCTTCAACTTCTTAGCAGATTCTTAGCTTTTGCCTGATATTCCACCAAGATCCGGGACAAAACAAGTGGAAAAACCAGGTTCACAATCTTTTATCCTTTACTGTACAGATGACCTGATACAATTGTGTTGCTCTTGGGGACCTTGAAACATAAATAAACACTTGCAGGTGGTGATAGCTATCGCTTGTTGGCCTCCGCTTTGCAAAGCAGTGTACAAAACACAAATTATTTTAGTTAGCGCTTATGCTAACATGTCCTAAAAGCTATGATATTTTCGTTTTACAGAAATCCAGGTTACGGATTCATTAAGAGACTTCCCTAAGATCATATGACTGTAACTGGTAGGACCCAGATTCAAATCGACTCCAGGGTATCTGGAGCTAACATTCCTGCTTGACACTAGACCACCTCATTTCTATTGCAAAATACACTGAATACCTTTACTGAGGCTCTCAGGGGAAGAATAGTAGAACTGAGGCTAACATAGGGAGATGGAGGAAGTGGGACCACAGGAAAGATGGTCTGACTGCCTTGCTGCTGGGAAGGACAAAGGGAGAGACTAAAGACTAAAACAGTCCATCTTCACAGTTTCAGAAAAAGACAGATATTTGAAAATAAACAGCAAGTTACAATCAAGCAAATAATATTTTCTAGATGACGGTCTAAATGTGTGTGCATGCATGTTTAAATAGAAGTAAGGGACTTCATTAACTGAATTTTTTTTGGCGGGGGGGAGTAAAGGGACTGCCTTCCCAGGTTGGAAGGGTGACTGTAATTCTCACTTTCCATTCAGAGTAAACTTCCCCTGTTGGGGGACAAAACAATCAATCAGCAATTCACAAATATTGGTACGGATGCCCTAACTTAAGAATCAGGACGTCAGGTTAAAAAAAAAAAAAAGAGATGAGGCATATGTATATAGAATTGAATATTACTCAGCCATAATAAAGAATGCAGTCTTATCATTTGGGACAACGGGGATGGACCAAGACGGTGGGATTATGCTAAGTGAAATAAGCCAGTCAGAGAAAGACGAATACAGCACAATTTTATTTCTGTGCGGAAGCTAAAAAACAAAACGAATAAACAAAACAGAAACAGTTATAAAGGCAGAGGATAAACAGGTGGTTGCCAGAGGGGAGGAAAGTAGGAGGAGGAGATGTATAGGTAGGGGAGATTAAGAGGTGCAAACTTCCAGCTGCAAAATAAATGAGTCATGGTTATGAAATGTATAGGGCAAGAAATACAGTCAATAGCTGCGTAGTATCTTTGCATGGTAACAGATGGTTACTAGACTTAATGTAGTGATCGTTTTGGAGTGTATAGAAATATTGAATCACTGTGTTGTAGAACATGAACTAACAATGGTGTGACAGGTCAACTATACTTCAAACACAAACATTTAAAAAGAGATCAGGAGTTCCCTTCGTGGCTCAGTGGTTAACGAATCCGACTAGGAACCATGAGGTTGCGGGTTCGATCCCTGGCCTTGCTCAGTGGGTTAAGGGTCCGGCGTTGCCCTGAGCTGCGGTGTAGGTTGCAGATGCGGCTCGGATCCCGTGTTGCTGTGGCTGTGGCGAAGCACAGCAGCTACAGCTCCTGTTAGACCCCTAGCCGGGGAACCTCCATATGCCGCGGGTGCGGCTCTAGAAAAAGGCAAAAAGACCAAAATAAATAAATAAATAAAAATAAAAAGAGATCAAATTCGGAGTTCTCTTGGGGTGCAGAGGGTTAAGGATTGGCCTTATCACTGCGGTGGGGCTTGGGTCACTGCTGTGATGTGGGTTCAGTCCCTGGCCTGGGAACTTCCGTACTCCCCAGGTGTGGCCAAAAAAAGAAAGAGAGAGAGAGAGAGGTCAGATTTAGGGTTACCAGAGGCTCGGGGAGCGGAAGAGTTCAGGGAAGGAGAATTAGATACAGGCAGTCAAAAAGTACAGGCTTGGCGTTTATAAGATAAAAAAGTACCAGGGATGTTCAACGTGACAGATGGAATGAACACGGTCATATGCAAGATGGAAGTCATTAAGAGAATAAATCCTGAGTTCTTATCACAAGGAAAAATTTGGTTTTCTATTTCTTTAATTTTGTGTCTATATGAAAGGATGGGTGTTTACTAAACTCATTGGGATAATCGTTTCATGATATATGTCAGTCAAACATTAGGCCATATCCCTAAATTTACAGAGTGCTCTATGTCAGTTCTATCTCTATAAAACTAGAAGGAAAAAAAAAAATAGACTCAGGGCATCAGGGCCAGGCAAAGGTGATTCTTTAATCACCAAAGAGACCACAGGTAGCTGATCGCTATCTCTACTAATTTCCCCCACGCTCTAAAGTTAGATACTGTCTTGTGTCATCTCAGCTTATCAATAACTAACGTTGTGGTTGGCCCAGCTCTTGTGTTTCTTACTATGATTACAAGATGCCCTTTAGCAATAACCATCAGGAAGCTCTTAAAAAAATAAAGTTTTATTGCTTACAAGACCCGGAAATTACACAGCACACCTAGGTCCACACAGCGAGGTGGTGGCTAGATTGAAAGTGTGTGTGCGGGCCTGGGATTCTGCTTTTATTGCGGTTGAGGATCGGGGCGAGGGTTTTGTGGCTCCCTTTATTTTTTTTAATTTTTTTTTTTAATTTTTGTCTTTTGCCTTTTATCTAGAGCCACACCCGCAGCACATGGAGGTTCCAGGCTAGGGGTTAGAAGCTGTAGCTGCCGGCCTTCACCACAGCCACAGCAACATGGGATCCGAGTCTCATCTGTAACCTACACCACAGCTCACGGCAATGCCGGATCCTTAACCCACTGAGCAAGGCCAGGGATTGAACGTGCAACCTCATGGTTCTTAGTCGGATTGGTTAACCACTGAGCCATGACAGGAACTCCTGTGGCTCCCTCTTGATGAATTTCAAACATAAAAGTGGGAATTGAAAGCTGCGGAAGAGGAAAAGAGCTAGTAGCCCCAAACGTGGGTTGCTGAAATAATCAAGATCTCTAAACAAAGCAGCCTCAGCGGGGAGGTTGTCCTGGCCCGTTATCTGTGGCTGGAGATAGTTGGCTTTGAAATGGATGCCTCTTTGAAGTGGATACCCGAGCAATCTAAGCCTAAGGCAGGCACTTGCATTACAAACAAACAAACAAACAACGCCCACCCCAGCTCAGCCTCCACTCCTCATCCCTCCACCCCCAAACACAAAAAAAAGGGTTTACAGTACAGACACCTTCTTCTGGAACCCTCTCACAGTTCATCTACAGTTCTTGACCTTGGCCCGTCTTACTAATGACTTAGCCTTGATTTCAGAGTTGTTCTGTTCATGCTTCTTCCCACAGGCTCTCCGCTGCCAGTGATCCCCATGAGAGGTCTGCTGGGATCGGAGCCAGCCAGGGGTGGAGATTGAGAATAAAGCTCTGTGGGGGTGTGTGGAGCTGGTTTGCAGGACTTCATCTGAGTCTGCCTGGAGCAGAAGAGCCAATATGTGAGTTCAGGCCAAAAATCCTCACAGGGCGTACAAGCCTAAATCTGCAGAGTCAAGTTCAGGCGTCGATTCTGAAGGACGTCTGCCATGCCTGAGAGATAGGACAAAGCTGAGGGTCAGAAAGAAGTTAAGTGGTCAAAGTCAGTATTAAAATGGTAAAGGTTTTGGAAAAAAAAATGTTTTTCTGTTAAAGTAGGGTGGCGTGACACTTGCATGAGTGGAAATGCTGGTTTAAAGGTTCATAGATGCAGTAATGTCATATTGTCTTGAGATGTCCTGATGTGGCTGAGGGCAGGTGATACGAGGGCCACTGTTCACGTGATGTGAGGGTTTATGGGCTTTCCTGGAGTAGAAGGCTGACCCATTTGGGTTCCTGCCATTTCTTTTCAGTGCAGATTTTTGCTGGTTTCACAGAAGGTGCTAATATTTCTGTTCCCACGCGGATGGACCAGATCCCTTATGCCAGCAAGAGAGAGTGTGTTAGGTTTTCAATCAAATAGGTATGATGGTTTGGATTTATTTATTTTTATCATCATTATTATTATCACCATTTTATTTTTGTTAATTACTTAATGAATTTTATTATGATTATAGGTGTACAAAAATCGTTGCAACCAAATTTTATAGCATTTCATATTTAGCAAATATTCCCTATTCTCATTGCCCTTCCTATGAGCAAAGGACTCTTCTCCTGGTCCATTGATGTTGGGTTCAGCCGTGCGATTTACTTTGACCAATGGAACATTAGTAAACATGATACAAAATGAGTCTTTTTTTATTTTTATTTTCTTTTACCTTTTTTATTTTTATTTTTTGCTTAATGAATTTTATTACAGTTATAGGTGTACAAAATCATCACAAGTCAATTTGATAGCATTTGCGTCCCAAACCCTCAGTGCACCCCCCCACCCGCCAGATTGTCTTGTTTGAAAAACCAGAGGTTTTTCAAAGTCTGTTCTGCAAAGAGGTTCATTGTGTCTCTTTAGTTTCCACATGTAAGTGGTAGCATTGGGTGTTGCTGTCTAATTGTCTGACTGGTTTCACTTCGCATGATAATTTCTGGGTCCATCCATGTTGCTATAAATGTTGGTATTTCGTTCCTTTTAATGGCCGAGTAATATTCCATTGTGTGTATGTACCATATCTTCCCTATCCACTCCTCTGTCGATGGGCATTTAGGTTGTTTCCATGACCTGGCTATTGCATAGAGTGCTGCAATGTACACTGGAGTACATGTGTCTTTTCGAGTCATGATTTCCTCTGGATAGATGCCCAGGAGTGGGATTCCTGGATCAAATGGTAATTCTATTTTGAGTTTTCTAAGGACTCTCCATACTGTTTTCCACAGTGGTTGCACCAATTTGCATTCTCACCAGCAGTGTAATAGGGATCCTTTTTCTTAATTACTTGCCTGTTTTGGCTTGAGTCTTGCCCTCTGGTGATTCTTTAAGGTAAATCATGACTTGCTTAGTTTCTGCCCCCTCAGCCTGGGCCCTGGAAGAAACGCACATGCAGCAGACTTGCAGGAACCCGCGTCCTAAATCCAGGCTCACCCAAATGCAGTCCAAAGCACAAAGGAGCACAGCTTACATCAGCAGAACAGCAGGTGACGTAGCTATCTGAACATGAAGATAAATGGTTGTTTTTGCAACCACCGGGTTTTCTTAGTTTTTTTTTTAATTTTTAAATTTCATTTTATTTTTTAATTTGATTGAAGCATAGTTGATTTACAATATTGTGTTAACTTCTGCTGTACAGCAGAGTGACTTAGTTGTATATTCTTAGTTATATATTCATATTATTCTTTTCCATATTCTTTTCCATTATGGTTTTGTCACAGGATAGTGAATAAAGTTCCCTGTGCTATATACAGTAGGAAGTTATTTATGCGGTTCTATACATAACAGTTTGCATCTGCTAATCCTCAAATCCCCATCCCTCCCTCCCCCACCGCCCCTCCCCACCTGGTGACCCCAAGTCTGTTCTCTACGTCTGCGAGTGTTTTTGTTTCATAGATACATTCATTTGTGTTATACTTTAGATTCCACATATAGCGATGTCATATGGTGGCCACTGAGTTTTGAGCAGTTTGTTACAAGGCATTATTACGGCAATAGTTGGCTAAGACAGTAGACTTAGCAATATCTTATGCCAATTCTTTTTGAAGACACATATATTGAACTGATAGCTGTGTCAGTTAGAGTCTCCTGTGACTGAAGCATTGCCCTGGACACCTGTTGGATTGGAAGGAAGGGAGTGGGGGCTTAGAAAAAGTACTATGGAACGTGAAAATCAAGGATCCTCTTTTTGAGACTCATGCATTTCAAACTTCAGTCTTTGCAGCATTACCTTTAAGTTTTTGCCATATTCGATACGAACCAGACTATGACTATTAAATATATTTTGGGGTTGATGTACTAATTAATTAAACAAGGGTTATGTACTCTAGTTTCATAGCTATAAAAGAAAAGGTATGCATGGAAATTAAATATGAAAAGCATTCCCTCTACTAGTCACTTAAAGTGTTTCAAAAATCATTAAGTTCTTCTTTCCCCAACAGGAGCCCCAACTCACAATGTGGCCTCTTTTGAAAGAGCAATTAGTATACTCCCCAGACTGACCCAAGGCTCTTCTTGTCAAAGTCCCCAGCATTGCCTGTGACATCAAGGCTCACTATGGCTCCTTCAGAACCAGGTTTATTGCTTATTAGGAGGTCGCTTCTTTGTCATTATCACCAAAGTCAAGTGCACTTGAAGTAAATTGTCCCGTACGTACACACCTGGTAGTGCCACAAGAGGTAGCTGCATGTCCCATTCTTGATTCTGACACCTTAACCAGTGCAGATAGTGGCTGATTATGGAGAGGGAACAAGGAAGGGCCCTGATCTTCAGCAGGGAAATTGGATGTTTGAGTGTTTGGAGAATAGCAGTCCCCAAGGCAGTCCCACAGCAAGGTCAAGGATCATTTAAAGAGTTTAGACAAAAAAGATTCTGGCTAGGAAGAGACTTCCAAAACCAAATCTTTGAAGACTGAGAGGCTCAGTTGTTAAGGCTTTGTTTCCATTCCCAGCTCTGATAATTACCAACTGTCTAACTTTGGGTAAGTTTGCCGTACTTCCATGTCTCTTAGTTTTCTTATATTAAAATGGGATAAATAGATCTGATCTCCCTGATAGAGTTACGCTGAAGACTGAATGGGAAATATATATATATAAACAAAGCATTGATAGTAGTCCCTGCACCAAGAAGTACTCAGTAAACATTTTGTATAAATATTATTCTTATTTTGACATCGGTATGCTGTCAAACAATAGATCCTGGAATTAGACTGGACAGAACAATTAAAGCAACCAGGAAGTGGTGTCAGCGAAGATAAGCGTGTGCCGGCTCCCTGAGCCTGAGGCTGGCTGTGAGCCGGGGCCACCTTAGGGTGAGTGATGACTGCTGTCCTGGAGGTGCAGGGAGACTGGGCACAGCCATGGCCGTGATGACACTGCAGAGTAGGATTTGGGAGATAAGGGGCGCCTCGCTGTAGTGGCAGCAAGGGGAACAGAGGCTATTCTGCCTGCAGGCAGCAGTGGCGTAGGGAGGGGTAGCCTGGCATCCAGATCTCCAACAGGGAGAGAGCCTAAGCCCTGTTTCGGGCTGGGCTAGTAATGCCCCAGAGCACAGTTGTGCCTCAGGGTGCTCTGATCTAATCTGAAGTGTCCCGTTATCAGTTTCCTAGAGAACTCGGCTCGGAGGACTCGGTTGGTGGAAAAGGAGCTGGGAGAGGAGGGGAGCTGGCGTGCAGGAAGCTAGATGTCCCTGCGTAGAGTACTTGACTTTGAGGGAAGGGAAGGGACTAGAGAGGGCCAGCTCCATTGGTATCTAAATAGATCCCAAACTTCTAAAAGCCTTGGATCATCATTTTGCTCTCAGTCCTTAACCAGCCGGCATCAATATTCCCATCATCATCCTGAAATGAACTTGGAAGCCCATCGGTACCCCACCCTACCACCTCCATTCTGTCGATTTCCATGACTTTATTTTCTTCTAGACATTTTTTCTTTCCGTATATTCCCCTCCCCTCTGCCATCACCCAGGTCCAGGCCTCCCTTCACCACCCCTAAACCACCAAAATAGCCACCATGTCTCTTTTATCTCATCGATCCAGATCCCCAGCATCCCACCAGCCTTCTGTAGATGTTATTCTCATCATGTCAAGCTCTTCCCCAAAAGCCTTCAGTCCCTTTCTTTCTAACACGCGAGGTCCTGACTTGTTTTCACGTTCATGAGGCTCGACGGTACGGCGTCCGTCAGTGCGGGAGCTTGATTCCACTTGCCTGGCCGTGGGGCTGTGCTTCTTCCCCCATCCCAGCAAACGCACAGAGCACAGTGCTGATCACGAAATACCGTCAAGGGGTCATTAGTGAGACCTGTCCTAGTAAATCCCATTTTGCCTGGGATGGGGAGACAAGGGGAAGAAGTAAAAGCGATTTCTTTCAGAAACGTGCTTACGGAGCCCCCAGCTGAGGTCTTGGTATGACACGGAAAAGAGCGTTTCTGGCTTAGAATGCAGCTCATTCCTACAGACGCCTCGGGAGCACCTTAGGTGGGTGTGAAGAAAAAGGCGGTGCTGTCCCCGCTACCAAAAGTTTGCTGTCAACAGGGAGATGAAAATGCAAGCCATCCGCGTCATAGAATGCGGAACGGGGAGGTGGGGGGGGGGTCAGTCATGCCTTTGCGGACTGAAAAAAAATGTACAACCTTGAGGTTGAAAATATGTTTTAGCAGACTTACTGAGAACTTAAGCGCAAGGTATAGCCTCTCAGATGGCTCTGAGGGGCTCTTTCTTCCTCCTCCCCCCCTTTTTTTTTTTTTTTTCCGGTTGTTGGGGCAGCACCTGCAGCATCTGGAAGTTCCCAGGCTAGGGGTCGAATGGGAGCTGCAGCCGCCAGCCTACACCACAGCCACAGCCACATGCAAACTACACCACAGCTCACGGCAATGCGGGATCCTTAACCCACTGAGCAAGGTCAGGGATCGAACGCATATCTTCATGGATGTACCAGTTGGGTTCGTTACCAATGAGCCATGACGGGCACTCCATGAGGGGCTCTTCCTCCAAAGAGGTCAGGGAGGAGCCAGGATATATGGGAGCTTTTGCAAAACAAAAATAAAAGCAAAGCCTCCCAAACAACAAATAAAAACAAAACAAAAAACTCAAAAAACAATAAAAAAAAAGCAAGTAGTAGGACATCAAAAGATCACTGCTAATTAGAGTAAAATCAGGCATCTCAAATTCATGCATTTAGTGCTTTTCCGTGTGTGAGAACGTGTGAGAGTCCGGACTTATTGAAATTGCTTCTTTGATACATGCTTCACTGTTATAGGGCCAGTATCTTGATTTTCCCGACCCTGGATCCTCTCGGGGTGCACATTTGGGGCCAGCTGCAGTGGCTGATGGCTTCATGGCTGCAATACCTTTTGTCCCCTGATGTGGCACGCGACGTGACATCTTTGGCCACACTTTATTCCTTCCTAGAAGGTATGAGACCCTGGGAGCTATTCAAAGGCAAATATTGTCCTCATTTTCCGAATGACCAAGCTTACCTGCCTGAGAGTTCAGTGTCATGGGGCTAGGAATGAGGAGATGAGGTTGTGGGTCCTTTTCGTGGGCTGCTGCTCTGCCCGCCGCCAGCAGGGCTGCGACACAGCCCAGGGAAGCCATCAAGCTTGCTTGGGGGGCAGGGCAAGTGGGCACAGAGGTGGGAGACCTCCTGGGGAGGGTGGCACTGGACCCGAGAATGGAAGGATTCGAGAGGCTTCCATCCTAGAAGACAGCAGAGAGGAAAGAATATCCCAGAAGTAAAGACACCCTGGGAACAAAGGCACGGAACGGGGCCAGAGGATCCCCAGGGCGGGATCCCTCCCTGAGCTCCCCTGAGAGGCTGAGATAAAGGCGGAGGGGGCTGGTGTTCCCTGACTGATAAACAGGCGCTGCTCGGAGGCCAATAGTGTGCGTGGGGACAGGGGGGCGGGGTCAGGTGGCAGAAGTGTTCCTTCTGTAGGAAAAGGGAGCCTGGGTTGGGGGTAGGAGGGAGCTGC
>PVHT020000237.1:6581128-6598721 GCA_004024745.2 Catagonus wagneri | reverse complement strand
GGGGAGGGGGTCCCATTAAGGGAGAGGTTCATTCCGAACCCCATCTGGGATGAAAATACATGTGTTGGGTGGGGGGAGGGGCAGTAGGAGATGGCAGTGACCTGCTAGAACTCTCTTTCATCTGCCCACCTTCCTGAACCAGCTTCTTTGTCCTTCCTCCTCGCCATTTAGTTCCAGAGGGGGGACACAAAAGTGGGGGAGAAGCATGGGGTCTGAGCGAGCCGGTGGAGTGGGAAGTCCCTGGAGGCTGGAGGTAAGGGACCTCTTGGACCTATTGGGGGGGAGCAGATTTGGGACAACCTTCCCAGCTCCCAGGAGTCCAAAGTGGGCTTGGTCCGCGGGACTGGAGGGGCGTGGGGGGGGGGCGTTATCTCCATCCAGAGGGACTCCAGCACTAACTGTTCATTCTTCCCCTCTCCTCCCCCCGCCCGCCCCTTTTCCCCACCCTTCTCTCCCATCCCCTCTCCATCTCGTGTTTCTCTCCTCCTGGTTCTCCACACAGGGAGCTGCAGGAGAGGGGCGTCCGGCTGTCCAGAGCAGGCAGTGGGCCAGGGCAAGGCGGGCGCTGACGACGATCCTGTTTTTCAGTCTAATCCTCGGTTCCTCTCTGGTGCTTTGGGCCTACGTCCCGGGCTGTAGCCCTCGTAAGCAAGGTCCCTGGCCCCCTCGTCAAGCCCTCCCTCAGTCACGGACCCTGTCCGTCTGTCCGTCCTCCCGAGGCTCTGTGCCCGCCGACTGACTTCATCCCAACTCTGCGGGCCCGGGATCACGACCTCTTCCTCCCTGCCTTCCACTCCTGGCCACCCGGTCAGGCCACCTCCTCCACAGCCGGGTGTCTGTCTGTCCCTTCCCACTAGTGGCCCCCGCCTGCCCCCGCCCCAGGCCTTCTTTGGCCTAGACCTTGGGGAAGGCCTTCCCCGCTTTCTGTGCCCCAGCTCGGAGCTTTTCCCCGCAGGCCCCTGTGAGACGCCTGTGTGCTGGGACCTCCGGGACCGTTACCTGGCCTCTGAGAACCCCAGTGTGGCCCCCTGCACTGACTTCTTCAGCTTCGCCTGTGGCAATGACAGCAGGACCAGGAATTCTTTTCAGGAGCTTGCGGAGGAGAACAAGAGCCGGCTTCGGAGGATATTGGGTAAGAAAAACAGGGTGCAAGATCCTCTGTGCCCTGGGTGACGCTGAGCCTAGAACAGACACAACTGTCCTGTCCCGGGCCCATGTGGCTGGGGGCTTTCTAGTTGACGTCGTTCTCAACTGGCCCTCAGGCCACTTCTCCATCACTGGTACCTTTCACTGCATGTACCTCCCCGCTTCCATCTCTGCTCCCATTCATCTTTAACTAACCCCTCTCCTTTTCTGTCTCCCATTCATCCATCATTCGTCTCTCTGAGTTCTTGCTTTTCCCAAGCTCCATCTTCTACGTCATGTCCCTTAAATTTTCAATCTCTACCCTAAGCCAAGTGGCCTTCCCCCACTGGCCTCTCAACACTTGTTGCACCTTCTCTCCACCCTCCAGCCTTCAAACCTTTCTGGTCTTCTGATGTCCCCTTGCTGGTGTTAGCCTTTCGCTTCCATCACCTCCCAACCCTCTTCTCTCACCATTATCTCCTATCACTGCTGAAACCTTGGACCAACCATGGCAAGCAAGTGGAACTGGAAGAAGCTGAACTCGGATAGAGGACACGGGTGTTTGGAGATGATGGTGGGAAGAAAGAAGTGAGAGAGTGGGTGGAAGTGACAGAGGGGGCTCTTCTGGTTGTGCGTAAAGAAACGATTATAGACGGGCACGGAAGAGATACTGGAGAAAAGAGAAGGCCAAAGCCCCTGCAAATAAGAAGTTTCCTTTGGGGGTGGGGGGATGCACTGTGGGTTTGGGACACAAAATCTGTCACATTGACTTGTGATGATCTTTGTACACCTATAATTGAAATAAAATTCACTGTTATAAAAAAAAAAAGTTTCCTAAAGGTGCTACCTCTGGAGAAGAGAAAAGAACTGAAAGGAAAACTGTGAGGGAGGAAGCAAGGCCACGCAGGAAGGCAGGAGGTCAGTCCCAGGAAGCTGGTGGATGGGGGTGAGGATTTGGGAGTAAGAATGCAACAAAAGGAATACATTTCCAGTGTCAGGGAACCTAGAGAACCTGTTGATAGTATCAACCGTAATTGGGAAGAAAGAAATATATCCCGCTGCCTTCCTTCTTTCTGATGGGAAAAGCACAGAGGTGGGTATGCCATACATGGGAGAGAGCCAGGCTTTAAGCTAAGGCACCAAGATGGAAAGAGAGAATATGATTCAGACGGATTCTGTTGCCCACAATACAACAGAAGGATGTCGGGGGACTGAGGGAGAATGGTAGAGTTTATTTTATTTTATTTTATTTATTTTTGTCTTTTCCTAGGGCCGCACCCGCGGCATATATGGAGGTTCCCAGGCTAGGGGTTGAATCGGACCTGGTCACCAGCCGACGCCACAGCCACGCGGGATCCGAGCCGCGTCTGCAACCTACACCACAGCTCATGGCAACGCCAGATCCTTAACCCACTGAGCAAGGCCAGGGATCGAACCCGCAACCTCATGGTTCTTAGTCGGATTCGTTAACCACTGAGCCATGAAGGGAACCCCGAGAGTGGTAGGTTTTAGAAGGTGGAGGTTTCAAGTGGATTGCATTTAGGTTATTGTCCTGTGTGTGTGTGTGTGTGTGTGTGTGTGTGTGTTTTTGGATCCAAGAGGGGGAGCAGTCTGGACTAGGAGAGTCTGACCTCTGTTTCTTCTCTTCCTCACTTTTTTCCCTCTCTCCGATCCCTCAGAAATTCTTCACTTTCCCCATTTCCTCCTAATTCCTTTGCTTAACTCCCTCCTGGTTCTCATCGCCACCCTTTCTCTCTCTCTCTTTTTTTTTTTTTCTCATACCCCACTTATTCCAGCTCTTCTGTTTTCCTTACCTTTCTTTCTCTCCTCATTTCCTCTCTCCCCCTTCCTCAATCTCCCTCCTTGTCTTCTCCACGCTCCCATCCCCTGGTCGTCTTCTTCCATCCGGCAGGTGGATCCAGGTCCTTCCTGTCTTCTCTCGCCCCCCTCTTCCTCCCCTCCCCTCCATCCCTAGGGCGTCTTCCCCTTCTTGCCTCTGCTCTTTCTGCCTCCCAGCTTCCCTGCCCATCTCTGCGCTGCCCCCTACTCCTTTAATGCTCCCGCACTTCCTTTCTAGAAGCCCCAGGTTCCTGGCACCTGGCCCCCGGGGAGGAGAAAGCCTTCCAGTTCTATGACTCCTGCATGGACACAGGTGCCATTGAGGCTGCGGGGGCTGGTCCCCTCAGACAAGTTATTGAGGAGGTGAGACCTGGGCGTCCACGTTTCTGGATTTAGGGCCAGTGTATGCCGTCTTCCCTTAGAGGGTGTGTCTCTTTCCTAGGGGTTTGGGAGGGAAGCGAAAACGGCAATGCCCTGTGAAAGTATTAGGACTTTGGATGATGGCAGGGGAAGAGGGGATGAAGGCGGAGTCCTAGAAGGGTCAAGGTCAGGAAGTAGCTGCCTGAGCAGTAGGATGGGCTCCGAGACGACCCCCCCTCCTCGCCGCCACCGCGCTAAACCCTGTCTTTCTTCTTCCCAGCTCGGAGGCTGGCCAGTGTCTGGTAACTGGACACCCTTGGACTTCAACCAAACTCTGAGCCTCCTGATGAGCCAATACGGTCACTTCCCATTCTTCAGAGCGTATCTGCGACCTCTTCCCATCCCTCCCCACACGCCGGTCATCCAGGTGAGGGAAGCAGCGGGCCAGAACGCGGTGAGACCCGGGGTGGGGTGGGGCTGCCTCTAAGTCTAGGCTCTCCGCTCTTGGAGGAAGGCTGCAGGTTGGGGAGACAGGACAGATGTGCCGTGCAGGGAAGAGACTGAATTTTTTTGGGGGGAGGACTAAGTGATGTGCGAGTCGGGGACTTTAGATAAGATGAGGAAGAGGAGCTGAGCCAATTCTGGGAAGGCAGAGTGGTTCTGGTCTTCCTCGCAGCTCCTCTGAATTACCTCCAGGACTCTTAACCGGTTCCCAATCTCCAGTATCGCCCTCCTCTATGCTCTCTGCCTAGAGGGACCTTTCTAGACCAAGAGCTTGTGCTCTTGTCTCTGTTTAAATGCCTCAGATGGCTCACGGGGTCAGCTGGATCTGGTTCTTTGCCCTTTGCAAAGCCTTGCAGGTCTGACCCTAACACAGTCCTCCAGCCTTCCACCCCAGGCCATCCTCGCTCACGGATGGCTCCAGAGATATCTCTCGGTTCCTTACATATAGGGCTCCCTCTGCGCCTTATTCATCTCTGGTCCTAGGACCCAGCACAGGTGCTGGGTACCTAGAGGCCCACACCAGACATCGGGCCGATGTTGAGCAGATAAATCCATAAAAACCCTGGAGTCACTGGCATTGTGGTAGGGAACGGGAGGCTATATGTTTGTCCCCTACCTTCAAAAATGCCACGAGATTATATGAGAGTGCATAGAAGGAACTAATAATCCGGAGAAGGTGTCGTCAAATTCGGTACTAAAGGGCGTGCGCAGGAGTTTAACTGCTGTGACCTTTGGAAATTAAGATCTGGAGCAGGTAAAGAAAAGTTCAGCAGGGTAAGAATGCAGGCTGAGCAATGAATGAAGCCAAAGGGCCTTAAAAGGGCTTCCGGGGTGTCCTGTGCTAAAGGGAGAGCCTGGAGTGGTAGGACACTCGGGTCAGTGAAGAGGCTGGTCTGCGGAGCCCAGGATTTGGGGGTAGGGGTGGGGAGATAAAAATACGGCTTGACGTTGAGCCTGATTGTTCTCAGCCTATGACACCAGACGGAGGTGATAACTTTTGACATAACAGGAAAGAAAAAGGGGGGGGGTCTGGCTACTGAGGCCTCTCAAATATGCTGGTTGTGCATAGAGCGCAAGCAGAGTCAGCAGTCTTCAAGGTCAACCCGGAGGTGCTGAGAAGTCTAGACGAGCAACCGTGAGGCTCTGATCGAAGATGGTCGTGGCAGAAATGGAAAGTGGGGCCAGGCATGAGGATTTAGGCAACTCCGCTCCTGCAGCATCGGTCCGTGGTGGTTCTCTAGGACCTGGTGACTGCTTGAATATCGATAAAAGAAGTGGAGAAATTGGGAGTTCCTGTCATGGCTCAGTGGTTAACGAATCCGACTAGGAACCATGAGGTTGCGGGTTCGATCCCTGGCCTCGCTCATGGGTTAAGGATCCGGCGTTGCCGTGAGCTGTGGTGTAGGTTGCAGACGCGGCTCAGATCCCGCGTGGCTGTGGCTGTGGCGAAGGCCGGCGGCTACAGCTCCTGTTAGACCCCTAGCCTGGGAACCTCCATATGCCGCGGGTGCGGCCCTAGATGAGGCAGAAAGGCAAAAAAAAAAAAAAGAAGTGGAGAAATTGGCAAACGACCCCACCGTTGATTTGGTGGGAATGGGAGGGAGCTGGTTACGTCACCTTGACATTGGGTGGGTGCTGAGGGGGAGAGTGAACCCCATCCCAGTGAGCTGGGGCCGGAGAAGGGTGAGAATGGTCGGGAGCAGAGAGTCGGGCTGGCCTCACGTGACCCACAAAGTTCAGGGGAGAAGCCAGCCCGGGGGGGAGGGGTTATCTTTGATTCCAGACACTTCTGAGCTCGGAAAATAAGGAATGAGGAGCCACCACTGGAAACCTCCTACAGATAGCATTAAAATAGGCCTGGAAATGGACTCATTTGGTATGAACTTAGAAGGAACTTTAGTAAGTTGAAGCAAAGGCACAGACGACTTTTGGTTCTTTAGAAAGTGTGGACAGAAAATGTGACAAAGGAGTCAAGAGAAAGGTTTTTTTTTTTTTTTTCCCAAGATAGGGTAACAATACATAGCTCTGGGTAGAAGCAGGATAATGAAATTAGAGGAGGAAAACAAAACATGCAGGAGCAAAGATCTTCAGAATAGAAACAAGGACCCATATGTACCGGAAGTAGGTAACTGGGCCACTTGCCTGGGGTGCAGAATTTAAGTGGCTACTAAAAACTCACTCATCCAGATAAACAGTATTTCAAAGAATTTTTTTGTTAAAAATGTCAAAATGAATGTAAAAATTCATGGTGAACGAAACATCGAATTTTTGTTTCCTATGGATTTTTTTGGAAAAAAAGTTTCCCTCTACCGCCAAATGGATCAAAACTCTATTGGAGACATCTTAAGAAACAGCTATGGTTTTCAAAAATCGATCCAAACATATTGTGGATTTTGGGAAAAGTACATGAAGAGCAGTTTTGCTCTTTTATTCTGTATGGATTTTTAGCTTTTTTTTTTTCTTTTTTGGCCATACGGTGAATGGAAGTTCCCAGGCCAGGGACTGAACCCACACTAGAGCAGTGACGGGAGTTGCTGCGGTGACAAAATCGGATCCTTAACCTGCTGAGCCCACAAGAGAACTCTTAGCATGAATTTTGATGTTAAAATATCAATTAAGGAGTTCCCGTCGTGGCTCAGTGGTTAACGAATCCGACTAGGAACCATGAGGTTGCAGGTTCGATCCCTGGCCTTGCTCAGTGGGTTAAGGATCCGGCGTTGCCGTGAGCTGTGGTGTAGGTTGCAGACACGGCTCGGATCCCGCGTGGCTGTGGCTGTGGCGAAGGCCGGCGGCTACAGCTCCTGTTAGACCCCTAGCCTGGGAACTTCCACATGCCGTGGGTGCGGCCCTAGATAAGGCAAAAAGACAAAAATAAAATAAAATAAAATAGTAGAATAGAATAGAATAGAATAGAATAAATAAATAAAAACTACTGATCTTAAATTTTACACCCGAGACAGGTGTCTCACTTCCTTTACCCTAGACCTGGCCCTGGCACAGGGAACCGGTTACTTCAGGACATGGGTTATTATGCTTCTCTCTTGCTGGGCACCCCCAAACCAGCTGAACTGCCCACCCTCTCTTTACATGTCCCCATGGGGACTGTCTTCCCCAAGCTTCTTTCCCCCCATCCCCTCCCTTCCTTCCCCCCCGCAATCCTCTGTGTCCTCTTTAAGTCTGTCTCCTAGGGCCATCTTCCTGGGGGCACCCCCCGCAATCTCCTTCCCCCACCTTCCCCCACTTGTCTCAGTCTGTCTTGTGTCCAGATAGACCAGCCAGAGTTTGACGTTCCCCTCAAGCAAAAGCAGGAAATGAAGATCTATGCGCAGGTAAGGCGGTTCTGGGAACCAGGGTCCTGACCTCTCAGACGACGCTAGAGCCAGGCGGGGGCCGTGACTGAGGTTGCCGCTCCCCAGATCGTGCGAGAATACCTGACTTACCTGAACCAGCTGGGAACCTTACTGGGAGGAGACCCGAGCCGGGTGCAGCAGCACGCCTCCATGTCCATCTCCATCACCTCGCAGCTCTTGCAGTTTCTGCGGCCCCTGGAGCAGCGGCAGGCACAGGGGAAGCTCTTCCAAGCGGTCACAGTTGCCCAGTTGCAGGTGCCTTGGACCGGGGACCGGAGGATTTGGGCGTGAGGGTCTCTCTCTCCCCAACTTCCCCGACCTCCTTGTCTTCTTTCTCCTCCTTTCCTTAATTCCTTTCCAGCCCTGGCTTTCCTGGCTCCAGCCCTTCCCCACCCCGAGGGAGAGGAAGCCCCCACCCCCGTTCCGCCTTCTCAGCCTTTCCATCCCCCCCTTGAAGGAAATGGCCCCCGTCGTCGATTGGTTGTCCTGTTTACAAGCAATATTCACACCGATGTCCCTGAGTCCCTCCCATTTCATCGCAGTCCATGACCTGGAGTATTTGAAAAACATGTCACAACTGATTGAAAAGGAGCTGTTGAAGCACAGGTTTGCCCCCCTCGTGGGAGGGTGATGGAAAGAGAGTGTAAGGACCCAGAGGTCTCAGGGACAGAGGCGACTGGACAAAGCAGGCTAGCAAGGGCCTCCCCGGAAGATGGGAGGGATCCGGGGCCGCATGGGGGCAGAGAAGGCGTGGGACGGACGGCCCAGGAGGGCCTGGAGGAGACAGGAAAAGAGACTCCGAGGGCATGAGGCGGGGAAAACACAGGAGAAGAGGGATCCAGGTAGCTGACAAGACATGGGCTTTGCTGGGAGTAACCTTCAGCCTGGAAAGCGCCTTCCGAGCTGCAGGAGAAGCTGGAATGCTGGCCCCTGGGAACAACTAGGACATTATGTCTTGTCAGCAGACATGACGAAGGGTATGAGGCCACAGAGTCATTGGAGATGGAGACTGGGAAGCAGCTCGGGGAAAGGCTGGTTCTCAGGTTCTCAGCCGTGGTAAAAGGATTCAGGGGCCCTAGTGGGAAAGACCAGGAAGTCGAGGGAGGTGGGGGACCTGAGGGTGAGGTTCTGTATTGGGCTCACCTCTGTCCCTGCCGCTGTGTGTGACCAATGCTCAAAGGCAGTGGCTTCCTTCCATGGCCCTCTTTGTAGTAACTCAGTGGCAGCGACATACAGAAATTCTTTCGGAGGGAAGCACACAACCATCCAAGCCACTGTGAGCAGGTTTCTGTAGGGTTACAAATTAAACTCCTCAAGAGAGTGGCCAGAGAAACGTCCTGGATCACAGCTTTGCTCTGCTTGGAAGATGCATCATTTGTTTTTGTTTTTGTTTTTTTTTTACCCTTTTTTACTGCCACACTTCAGCCTGTGGACGTTCCCAGGCTAGGGGTCAAATTGGAGCTGCACCTGCCGGCCACAGCCACAGCCACAGCAACACTGGACCCAAACAGCATCCACGACCCACACTGCAGCTTGCGGCAATGCTGGATCCTTAACCCACTGAGCAAGGCCAGGGATCAAACCTGCGTCCTCACGGATGCTATGTCGGGTTTTTAACCCACTGAGCCACAGCAGGAACTCCATAGCATCGTAAGATGAGCTAGGTTTTCGAGGTCATGGAAGTCATTGAATCTGTTTTGTGACATCTAAGTCTGGCCTTCATCTAGCCCGGACCCTTCTTGCCCCCTGTGACTTCATCTGGTTCTCTCTTCCATCCTTCTCCGCCCCTGTTCCAACCCGCTTCAAGACAAGCTCTTCTTGGAGTTCCCATCGTGGCTCAGTGGTTAACGAATCCGACTAGGAACCATGAGGTTGAGGGTTTGATCCCTGGCCTCGCTCAGTGGGTTAAGGATCCGGCGTTGCCGTGAGCTGTGGTGTAGGTCACAGACACGGCTCGGATCCCGCGTTGCTGTGACTGTGGCGAAGGCCGGCAGCTACAGCTCCTGTTAGACCCCTAGCCTGGGAACCTCCATATGCCGCGGGTGCGGCCCTAGATAAGGGAAAAAGACAAAAAAAAGAGACAAGCTCTCCTTGATGGGTGCACACGTTGCGTGGTCATTCTCTATAAATACAGAGAGGGGAGCGTCACTGGGACCTGTTCTTGAGGGAGCTCTTCTTGCGGCTTCCTCGGAGCGCTGGGGTACAGGGGTGCATGCGTCTCCTCTCTCTTCACAGGGAATTTCTGCAGAGCCACATGATCTTGGGGCTCGTGGGAACCCTCTCGCCAGCCCTGGACAGTAAATTCCAAGAGGCACGCCGATCGCTGAGCCAGAAACTGGGGGAACTGACAGAAGGACCACCCACGGTGAGGAAAGCAGGGGAGGGACGCTCCTAGATCAGGGGTTGGAGGAGCATCTGCCATCTGCGGGGGATAAATGTTGGCCTCTGTCTCGCAGGGAGGGTTACGGGGAGCAGGTCCCTCGGTGGCTGGGCTCCCCATGGGAGCAGACAGCTGGGGCACGGGACGCTCACCTGAACGCTCAAGTACCAGGCACCAGACCTCTAGGCACCTGTCGAGCTACCTCTAGGGCTTTCTGCTGAGTTTGAAAGTTTAGACATGAAGTTCTTTTTTTTTTTATTTTTGCATTGTAGCTGGTTTACAGATTTCTATCAAATTTTCCAGCTGTACCGCGTGGTGACCCGGTTACATGTACATATATGGATTTGTCACATGTGATTAGACATAGTTCCCTGTACTATACAGCTGGATCTGCTTGCTTTTCCATCACCAAAGCACTGGTTAACCCCATTCCCTCCGACCCCCACCCCCTTGGCAACCACAAGTCTGTTCCCCAAGTTCGTGATTTTCTTTTCTGTTGAAAGGTTCATTTGTGCAGTGTTTTAGCCTCCAGTTATAAGAGATTTCATATGGCATCTGTCTTTCTCCTTCTGACTTGCTTCACTCAGTGTGAGGGTCTCTAATTCCATCCATGTTGCTGCGAATGACATTATTTTATCCTTTTTTATGGCTGAATAATATTCCATCGTGTATATATACCACATCTTCCTAATCCATTCATCTGTCGATGGACATTTGGGTTGTTTCCATGTCTTGGCTATTGTGAATAGTGCTGCAATGAACATGCGTGTGCAGGTGTCTTTTTCAAGGAAAGTTTTGTCCGGATATATGCCCAAGAGTGGGATTGCTGGGTCATATGGTAGTTCTGTGTATACTTTTCTAAGGTACCTCCACACTGTCTTCCATAGTGGCTGCACCAGCTTACATTCCCACCAACCGTGCAGGAGGAGGGTTCATGAAGTTCTAAAATGATCAAGATCCGCTTCTCCTCAGTCATAACCGCTAGGCTGTCTGGTTACCTGGAGCACTGTGATTTGAGGACCCGGACCTACAGCCTAGGGTGCCCTGGGAGCGAGAGATGGGCACAGCAAACCGTGCCCCCCCGCCTCGGTCGAGGCTGTCACAGGGTTTGACGTCCAAATGCGCCTCACAAGGAGCTCGTTTCCGGACGTCTCGCGGGATCCGTCCATCCTCGTGCACAAACCCCATGTGTTGGGGGGGGCGTGTACCAAACCCATCCCGCCAGCCAAAGTCTGCTCTGTTCATACATTACTGAGAACTTTGAAATCCTAGGTCAATACACCCAAATGCCCGAGGAGGCATCCTGAACCTTAAATGCCTTTCAGCCTCCGTCGGGGCCTCGGGGTAGCCTTGAAAATCAATGCAGTTTCTTTGCTTAGTAATCTGTGGCCCGTTCTTTGGCCCTGGAGAAGCTCATTGCTTGGACCACCTGAAATATCTGTGGAATCCAGGGTGAGGACCCTACACAGGGGGCTGGAATGTAGTTATTGTCAGCCTTGAGAGTTTATAATGTGCCAGGCATTTTACAAAACCCTTAAGACCTAGGAGCTAATTCAGTTCCCCACAGCAATTCCGTGAGACGGGAAAACTGTTCAGTTCCTCTTTGACAGATGTGTAAAGTGAAACCCCAGTATTAAGGATCTCACTTAAGGCTATATAGCTAGTAACTTGCTGGAGCTCTTGGGATTTGAACTCTGAAAGTCTGGCACCAGGGTCTGTGTGCATAACCACTGTTGTCATTGATCTTTTAAGATACTCCTTAGAATGTTCCCTCAGGGGGCCTCCTCCCCTAGAACCTTGTGCCCAGCTGTTCCCTGGACTCAGGTGAAGCAGAGCAGAGCCCCAACAAAATCCCTGGTGAAAAAACAACTCTTCTGTAAATCCCAGAATCCTAGTGGCAGTTCTTGAAGGGTGTGTGGGTACCAGCCCTGAAACGCACACTCAAAAGAACAGTAGGTTTACAAATTGCTGAAGTTGCTTTATATACATACATATCCTTGACATATATTCTATACATCCTTGTATGTCTGTTAGGATACACAGCTATCCTTGGTCATAAAACCTAAATCTAGCTCTACCAACAAATTGTTCTGGGACTTGGTGTAGTCCTTTCACCTGCCTGGAATAGCACCAAATATGACACATGATAATAACAGCTTGAAAGACACCGAATAGTCAGTCTACATTTGGCATTGATTAGATTATTTGCTCCTCCCAGAAGCCCTCTGAGGTCCTCAGAAAGGACAAGTAACTTTCTCAAGACCACACAGCTCCTAAGTGAAGAAACAGACTCCAAAACGGGTCTGTCTGATCCATGAGGCCATATGTTTTTTTTACCACATACTGTGCGGGATTGAGAAATTGTGGGTGGTACAAAAATTGCGTTGGCAGATTCTTTCTATAAAGGTCAAGATAGCAAATATTTTTGGCTTTGTGGTCCCTTTGATCGGTGTTGCAACCATTCAACTCTGTCCTTGTAACATAAAAGCTGTCATACACTAAGTAAATGACTGGGCATAGCTGTGTTCCGAGAAAACTCTGGTGTAGACGACAGATACACTTGGAGTTCCCAAAAATCCCAGTAGGGTGTGTTTAAACGATCCAGTGGGCTCTTTGTGTTGGAGGAAGGACAGAAGTGGTATCTAGGGAGGGGAAGGGGGTTTTCTGGCAAAGAAGAAGGCATTGTTTCATTGCAATAAGTCATGGCACAGGCCGGCAAAGGCTGGGTGCAGTATGAAGGGTCCTCCTGGGGGCATTTGCTGAAAAGGGGTGACTGGGCTTAGGGGAGGCTGTCCTGCTGCTGCTGGAGCCTGGCCTGGGCTTTGAAAATCAGCCAGGAAGCCAGCACAGCTGAAAGAGAGAAAGCACATGGGAGAAGAGTTCGGAGAAAATCAGAGAGGGGAGTTGGGACCGTTATCCAGGGCCTGGTAGGTCAGTGTAAGGACTTGGGCTTTTCTCGGCATAAAACAGGGGCCCAAAGAAGGATTCATCTGTATCATGCTTTATTTGGTTTTTGTTTTGTTTGCCTTTTTAGGGCCACACCCATGGCATATGGAGGTTCCCAAGCTGGGGTCGAATCAGAGCTACAGCTGCTGGCCTACGCCACAGCCACAGCCACGCCAGATCTGGGCCGTATCTGCAACCTGCAGCACAGCTCACGGCCATGCCAGATCCTTAGCCCATGGAGCGGGGTCAGGGATTGAACCTGCGTCCTCGTGGGTGCTAGTCAGATTCGTTTCCGCTGAAATACAATAGGAACTCCTATCTGTGCTGTGCTTTAAAGAATGTATTTGGACAATAATCAGTGGTGTTTCTGGATGGATGTGTGGTATGAAAGGCAGAGTGAAGTCGAAGATACCACCAAGGTTTTGGCCTTGATTTGCCCCCCAATTGTATTTCTATCCAGTGATCATTAATTACAGATTTCTCACCGTATTCTAAATGAATTCCGATTTACAGTGTCTTTACTCAGAAGGACTGATCGGTCTCCTTCTTAGACCATATTTAGTGTATTAATTTTGAATACCTAGTCGGTGAGCAAGGTCTTTCTCTTATTAAACTGGAGAAGCGTATTTTGGGGAATGAAAAGCAGAACTTTCCATTTGTGCCTGTTAGATGTGAACTACCAGCATTCAGCCCAACATCACAGTTTATTCGGTAATTTTAGCCTTTGTTTTGATCATCTGTTATTTCTTCCTTGGGTCCTTGGCGGTTTTATTTAGTGCATCTTCATCTAGATTACTGGTAAAATTCTGCGGGGAGTGGGGAGTGTCAGGTCCGGTTATTGAAAACCTGGCGCTAGAGTCTTCCATTCATTTATGCGACAAATATTTCATGAGCATCTACTATATGCCAGACACCTCTCTAGGCACGTGTGATGCTTCATGCAGAAAATAGATAAAAATCTTAAGATTCTAGTGGAGGCAGGGAGACAGTAAACTAAATAAAATATATGGGGCTGTGTTAAGTGTTTTAACGGAGAAATAAGTCAGGAAAGAGGGAAGCTGGCTGCGGGTGTGTCGCAGGGTTCAGTGGGGGCAGTTGGAAAAGCTTGTACTAACTTGGAATCATTAACCATTGATGTTCCCTTATGGCTCAGCCAGCCGAGAAGCCACTCCATCACACTGTCACCTAATGTTGTAATCTCCAACTACTTCCCAAAGACCTAATTCATGTTTTGAACCAAACGCCTTCCTGAAATCAAAATGATGCCCACAGGGTGGGGTAGAAATTTACAGAGCACGCTCCACGCACTATTTCACCTGCTTTTTCCAAGTGGCTCTGGGAGGATGGTCAAACAGCTTGTGAGGCTCCTTTTTTTAGAGCTGGCATAATGGAAGTACCAGGGTTGAAGTTGATAACCCATGTTGGGCAAAGGCCCGAGCTCTCTGTTCAGAGGAAGCCCCGCGGGGGTCCTGGAGGAGGACTCTTGGCCTCGAGGTGTGTTTTGTGGGCCTTTAAAGCTTTTTTACAAACTTTGCATTAATGGCCAACCTTCAGAACTTAGGCTATGGCACACCAAGAGTCAGCTCTCCCGGCTTTGTCATTGATGCTGTAAATGTGAAGTTTGGGCAGCGCGGAGCCCTTTCCAGGGGCAGCAGGTGTCTGGAGCTGAGTGACGCAGCAGCCGGGATGGAGACCTCCTTCCCGTCGGCCAGCCCCGATCTGGGGTCCAGACGTTGGACTGCTTCTCTCAGTTACGTTACCGCCTTGGCTCCTGTTTTAATCTGTGACTCCTGATTTATGACTTGAGTGATTCTTTAAACCAGAGAAGTTTTTTTAAATGGCTGTGACGTTATTTGTCCTCAGTGATCCCACACCGAGGCCCTTGAGTAGTTACACATTATTTTCCAAGTGTTCAAACATAGTCGGTTTAATGATTCATTCCAGGATTTCGTTTAGAAATTACCATTAAGGATTCCTGGGCTGGCCTGTAATCTCTAAAATCTGCTTTCCCCCGTTACTGAAAGTTGCGCACAAATTTGCTTCCCTCCAGACTCTTGCGACTTTATTTTAATCCTGATTTCGATCATTCCTCATCATTTCTAAGGTTATATCTACAACTTGTTTCTGTTCTTTAACATGTCTGCTGATTACTCATTATCTCGAGTTTGAAGTATCTTTTCCATCCTTTGTATTTTAGCAAAGATTTTTTTCCTCCTCTTTCTCTGTTTTCAATCACTATAGTGTACCCTGTCACCCCATGTCTTGAGAGATGGCAGATGAATATACAACCTGCCAACCTCCACCTCTGAGGCTTATGTTTATTTATTGCTGCTGGAAGTCACGGAATAAAGGACCAGCACGATCATGACAAAAGAATCCCAGAGTGGCACAGGGTGGGGCACTATCTCTAGGCCGAGGTGGCGTCTACACTCTCCAGGATCCTGGTCCAGGCCTAGGCTGTGGGTGCCAGCGTGGAGCAGGCAAAGGCTAGTGAAGAAAAGGGCAGGCAGCCGCCAAAGGGAGCAGGGAATAACTCAGGAACCAGGAGGTGTAGAAACAGCAGGCAGGTCCGCATTACCAAGCTCAAGGCCAGCTGCTGTCCTAGGTGTGCCTTCCGCTGTGCGACCACCCTGCAGTCTCAGGGCCGAGCCTGTCATGGGGCCTGCGGGGGGGAAGACACTGAGCTTGGCCAGCAGAATTGCTCTCAGACCCAGGTTTCCTTTCTACTTGTCATTTGCTTTTCACATTTGTATCTCGGAGCTCCAGCTAATACACTATCAAAAAAGTGTCTGAGCCCTTTCCCACCAGGAGGAGGTCCTCAGGGCAAGGGGACTGACTGGGACACACACATGTGGGCAACCAGATCTGGGACAATTTCCAAAACATCCCAGGAGGCAGCCCCAGCAGTGTCTCCAGCCACAGCGATACCGGTCTCCGTTTTCATTTCCTCTTTTGCGGGAAGCCCCATAAACTCTGCCCCAGTCTTCGGGCCCCTATGCCTAGTGGCAGCCTAACTACTTTCCCGGTGAGATATGGGGGAGTAAATGAGTTACAGGATTGCAGTCTTGTGACTTCATCCCACTCAACCCAAATTAACCTGCCGGCTGGTTTTTCCTAAGGCCCAGCTCAGCTTTCCTTTAGGGCAGCTCTCGTTCCCAAATCTTGGTTCCCTGAATGTGTTTCTTGTCTGCCCTGTGTCATCTCCGGGCCTAACCTTGGTCGTCTCTTCAAAGCCACCCACTGCCAAAACCTCTCCAGCATCTCTCTCTTATGTCTGTCTGTCTGTCTTCCTTCCTTCTTTCTTTCTCCCTTCCTTCCTGTCTTTCTTTTTCTTTCTTTCGCTGCACCCACGCATATGGAAGTTCCCAGGCTAGGGATTGAATCGGAGCTGCAATATGTGCAGCCTACGCCACAGCCACGACAGTGGAGGATCTGAGCCACATCTATAACCTACACCACAGCTCAGGTCAACGCCGGATTCTTTAACCCCCTCAGCGAGGCCAGGCATCCAACCCGCGTCCTCATGGATGCTAGTCAGATTCGTTTTTGCTGAGGCACAACCGGACTCTCATCTTTCTGATACTTCTTATACTTTCCATCCTGCTGTTTAAAACCACCCCCGTTGCCGAGACCCCGCTATGCGTCTTTGTCTTTGAGATTGAAGGACTCTGTCTACTTTTTTTTTTTTTGTCTTTTTGCCTTTATCTAGAGCCGCACCCGCGGCATATGGAGGTTCCCAGGCTAGGGGTCTAACAGGAGCTGTAGCTGCCGGCCTTCGCCACAGCCACAGCCACGCGGGATCCGAGCCGCGTCTGCGACCTACATCACAGCTCACGGCAACGCCAGATCCTTAACTCACTGAGTGAGGCCAGGGATCGAACCTGCAACCTCATGGTTCTTAGTCGGATCGTTAACCACTGAGCCACGACGGGAACTCCAAGACTCTGTCTACTTTTCCAACAGTCTCGTCCCTGCTTTGATGGGAAGTTTCTCAGCCCTCTGAATTCCTATGTCTAGTCTTTTCTTTTGGCCTCTTTTTCTAACAATATAGCAAGTAAAACCTTATTTCACCCGGATAGTTTTCTTCTTTCAAAGACAAGCTCTTTCTTACCCATATGATCCACCGCAACCATGTGAGGAGTCGGGGAGGAAGGTGGAAGCCAGGGAGAAATTGCCTCCTTCAGATTCCATTTGAAGAGAAGAAGTTTGGGGGGGCAAGGCCGGGGGAGGCACCGGGGGCGGTCCTCACCATGGGATCCCCGGGCCAAGCACGTGGCGGGCGTGCGGCGGGCGGGGCGTGGCGACACTTGTCGGTCACTGTGCTGTACCCTGTCGCCCCGCGTCTGGAAAGACGGCAGATGAATATACAGCTGCAGTAAGAAGGCTGGCTCTAACCCGCTCCTCCCCAGGAGCCCTTCCGTTGTTCAGAAGGACGCCTCCCAGAGGCCTGGCTTTCAAATTCGATAGGCAATAAACAAGAATAATTTTGCCCAGCCTGTGAGACTCATCCTGGAAAGGTGAGCCGCTTTCTTGCTGAGTGGCAGTGACCCCGGGTGTCCCCAAAAGGGCTTCTGGGGGTTAAAGGAAGACAAACCCGGAAAGCACAGAAAAAGGGAGAGTGCTCTGGGCGGGGGCCTAGACGAGCTGGACCTGGGAAAGTAGATTAGAAAGACCATGTACTGGAGGGTTTGGGACACAAATGCTATCAAATTGACTTGTGATGGTTTTTGTACACCTGTAATTGAAATAAAATTCACTAAGCAAAATAAAAAAATAATAAAAAAATAACAATAATCATAAATAATAGTAATTTTAAAACATAATAATAAAATAATAATAATAATTTTTAAAAAGAACCCTCGACGGGAGCCATTCATTCAGTTTTGTCTCTGCAGCCCATCCAGCCCCGCTGGAGGACGTGCGTGGAAGAGATGGAAGCTTTCTTTGAGCCCACGCTGGCAGCCTTGTTTGTCCAGGACGTCTTCAGCCCGAGCACACAGAGCGCCGTATGTGAGGGCCCCTCTCCTGCCCACCCAGCCTCTCCTCGTCATTATCTTTTTTTTTTTTTTGGTCTTTTTGCCTTTATGTA
>PVHT020000237.1:6562979-6580128 GCA_004024745.2 Catagonus wagneri | reverse complement strand
ACCCGCGGCATATGGAGGTTCCCAGGCTGGGGGTCTAACAGGAGCTGTAGCCGCCGGCCTTCGCCACAGCCACAGCCACGCGGGATCTGAGCCGTGTCTGACCTACACCACAGCTCACAGCAACGCGGGATCCTTAACCCACTGAGCAAGGCCAGGGATCGAACCCGCAACCTCATCGTTCCTAGTCGGATTCGTTAACCCCTGAGCCACAAAGGGAACTCCTCCTCATCATTATTGACTCTGCCCTTCTCCGTGGTCTCCGTGGTCAGGGCATCAGGCGGTTGCAGAGCGAGAACCCAGGGAGGGACACGCCATAGGGACGGCATGCACCATCCAGCTGGGGACGCAAAGCCCGCACGACACTACACGGCACTAATTGGCTCACCCGACTTGGCCCGCGCGGTGCATTTCTTCAACCATGAGATGAGAACGTGAAATTCCGTGAGCTCTAAGGATAGGATTAGGTTTTATCAAATCCTACCGTGAGCAGCGTTAGGATTTGAACTCAGGCTCCTGATGTTGTCGTCTGTTTTCCCCCATCAAGAAGGGTACTGTGCAGGATGGTAGGTAGCTGAGAGGGGGGCGTGAAGCTGGGAAGATTTCAGCCACTGGAAAGCTGAAGAACCAGAGTTCCCATTGTGGCTCAGTGGTTAACGAATCCGACTAAGAACCATGAGGTTGCGGGTTCGATCCCAGGCCTTGCTCAGTGGATTAAGGGTCCGGAGTTGCCGTGAGCTGTGGTGTAGGTTGCAGATGCGGCTTGGATCCCGCGTGGCTGTGGCTGTGGCGAAGGCCGGCGGCTACAGCTCCTGTTAGACCCCTAACCTGGGAACCTCCATATGCCGCGGGTGCGGCTCTAGATAAAGGCAAAAAGACAAAAAAAAAAAAAAAAAATGCTGAAGAACCCAAGGAGGCGGCGGAGGAAATGCAGGCCTTGAGAAAGAGGGTGTGAGGACAAGGGCCCTGCAGAGCAGGAAGCCGGCATGGTCACCCGCTTCCTCCCTCCACTTTCTAAGTGGATCGCATGGCCAAGAGGAAGGCTGGGGTCCCCCCTTTAGGCTGAGATGTCCCCACAGGAAGGAACTGCCCCTGCCATCATCAATGACCCGTTCCCACCTTCTCTTCTGTACGTCATCCTTCACGCCATCTCCACAGCTCTGGGGTACCCTGGGCTTCGGTCACTAGTAAATATCACTTTCCACTTTTTTCTTTCTGGAAGCTCCTCAGGGCCAAGGCCCCTGCTTAGAGGGCAGGACTCAGGACCAAGGCTGAGCCTGGATCCTTTTTCTCTCTGTCCTGCCCCCAGGCCATGGAATTATTCGCTGCAATCAAGGATGCCCTCATTGCTCGCCTTCAGAGCCTCCCCTGGGTGGACGAAGAGACCCAGAGAGAGGCCCAGGACAGGGTAAGGCCAAGGAGACGGCGTGGGGACGTGTAGCGGGTGCAAATTGAATATTGGATCGAGATCACAGCGACTAGCAGGGAGGGTGCTAAAGGTACAACCGTGCAAAGCAAGTATAAACACCAATATGCTGCGTGCACAGCAATGACGGAATCAGTGGAGCGGACAGCGCAGCGAGCAGAGGCAATTCCTTGGGCCGGACTCGGCATAGCTCGGTTCCCTCTACCTTTGTGTCTCCTCCCAGGTCACCAAACTGCAGGTGAAGATGGGCGCCCCGGAATGGGCCCTGAAACCAGACCTGGCCAGACTGGAATACAACGACGTGGGTCCCTGCCCTTGGCCCGCTCCTCTTTCGTTCTCAACGTCCTCACCCTCCCTGCCCAACTGAGCGGCAGAAGGTTCTTTTCCCTGGTTGAGCCTATCCAACCCCCCCTTGCCCCTGCTGCTGCCGGGACTCGATGGGCCAAGAGCTGCCCTGTGGGTCTGGCCAGCAGAATAGAATCTTTTCAGCTCACGATGCATGTGTGTGGGCACACGGCCCCCGTGCATGTGCTTGGCTTGCTTGAGCGTGTTTGGGTGCTGGTACGTGTGGAGCCTATTTGCACCAGCCTGTAGTGGTGTCACGGAGCTGGTTCTCCACTCTTCCGGGAATTGTCCGTGTGTCAGGGCTTATCTGTCTGGGTTCACACACCCCCCCCCCATCGGGGCATAGCAGTGTGCGTCTTCATTTGTCTCCGAGTGTATCCAAGTCACCTCCCGCCTCCTCCCAGATGCAACTTGGACCCAACTTCCTACAGTCCTTCCTGAGCGGCATCCGATCCCGCCGAGCCAGAATCGTCCGCAATTTCTTGCAGCCTTTCCCCGGCCACAGGTACAGGGGCAAGACATGACATCCCAGAGCCAGCCGTCCAAAGGAGTAAGGAAAGAGAGCCAAGGAGAACAGGAGCAGTGACAGTATCTGGGAAGGGCCACATGCGTCTGGGCGGACAGTCAATGATGGAGCTGTTTATACATGGTCTTCCCACAGGTGGCGCGTGTCCCCCTGGAGGGTCAACGCTTACTATTCAATATCTGACCACGCAGTGGTCTTTCCAGCCGGCCTCCTCCAACCCCCTTTCTTCCACCCCGGCTACCCCAGGTACGGGCCATTCTGCGAGGGTGGGCGGGATATTTCCCAAAGAGCTCCGGACCCACGTTGTGTTGCGTGATGGAGGGGGATGATGGCTAGAGAACTGGGGCCCCAAACCCGGAAGGATCCTCGGGGGGAGGGGGGCAAGACAAGCCCGTTTTTCCCCAGAGCCGTGAACTTCGGCGCTGCTGGCAGCATCATGGCCCATGAGCTGTTGCACATCTTCTACCAGCTGTGTAAGTAACCCTGGGCCATCAGGAACCTAGGTTCAAGGTCCCAGCGGAGGCCTAGAGGAGGAGAAGGGGGACCGGCTGAGGGCTCCACGTCGGGGGGCCCTGATGCCTCTGCCACGCTCCTGGGAGCCAGCCCTCCTTGCGGTACCCCCTTGTCCTCACCCTTGCATCCTGTCTCACAGGATTTCATGCCATCGTCCCCTTTTCAACAGTACTCCCTGGACGCTGCCCCGCCTGTGACACCCATGCCCTACAGGGGGCGCTGCAGTGCCTAGAGCGCCACTACGCTGGCTTTCCGCTGCCCAGTGGAATCTCCTACAACGGCTCCCGCTCGTTCCTAGAGGATGTCGCAGACACAGGGGGGCTGGCCATTGCGCTGCAGGTACCTCACAGCCCAAGGGCCAGGACCTAGAGTTACCAGCACACTTAGCCAGCCTGTCCCCAGGGTTGCTTTCCTCCATCCGTGATGCAAAAGCTTTCTGCCCTTCACACCGCCACTGAATCAGTGGCGATTTGAGGACACCCCCCGCCCCGCTTCCTACTCCACAGGGCCCTGTTTTCTACGGTATCCACAGATCTTACAAGTGTATTTTCTCCCGGCTCAGACCAGTGTGTCAAGGGAGAACTTGGGAAGAAGGGCTGGGAACCGGTTTGGCGTATTGTGCATAGGGCGTCAGACTTCTGAACGGCCACGGGCTGGGTTCTGAGGGCTGTTCCCCATCTCACTCCTACATCCAGGCATACAACCAGAGGCTGCTGTGGTACCGTGGGGAGACCACCCTACCCAGCCTGGACCTCAGTCCCCAGCAGCTCTTCTTCCGAAGCTACGCCCAGGTAGGCGACTGACCCCCTCCCACCCATCAGATGAATACCCAAGTGGTCACATCCAAAGGAACACCTTCCCTCAAAGCCCCCCGCCTTCTTCTGCCCACATCCCCGCTTTCATCCTTTCACATGTCTTCTTGGGACCATCTTTTCATGTTACTGTAAATTCTCCCACCACACTCAGCAGTGATAATAATAAACAATAATAACAATGACAGCCCTCAAACCCTCTTCTCCCAAATCCCTGCTTGGGATGAGCCCAGCGTTCTTCTTCTATCACTTCTTCTCCTGGAAATATATATCCCTTCAAAAAAAAAAGCTTTGGAGTTCCCGTCGTGGCTCAGTGGTTAACGAATCCAACTACGAACCATGCGGTTGCGGGTTTGATCCCTGGCCTTGCTCAGTGGGTTAAGGATCCGGCGTTGCCGTGAGCTGTGGTGTAGGTCGCAGACGCGGCTCGGATCCCGCGTGGCTGTGGCTGTGGCAAAGGCCGGCAGCTACAGCTCCTGTTAGAGCCCTAGCCTGGGAACCTCCATAAGCCGCGGGTGCGGCCCTAGGTGAGGCAAAAAGACAAAAAGAATAAAAAAGAGAAAGTCTTAGCAGACTGTCCATAGACCACATTCCTCTTCAGAGATCTTGCCCCCAGGTGTCAAGTGGGGACCACTTGACATAACCCCCCCACCCCCACCGCAAGTACCACATGCTCCCCCAACAGACCTGGCCCCCAGTTCCTCAGAACACACAAGGATCCCTGCAGAGTTCTTAAAATAGACCACCTCCAGGTCAGTCATAAATGGTAAGATTACACAGCACAGCCCTCCCCCCGAGTACCTGCTGCCCGATTAAATGACCTACAAGTGGCAACTATCTTCTTGTCGCCGGTGGCCCTTGGAGTGTTCCTACCCGCTGTCTTTGCCTTTGTCTGCTGTCCCTGGTCACCACCTGGTCACCAGCTCTGCCGTGTCCTCCTGACACTCATCGACCCCGCTCTTCTTCTGAGCCTGTGTGGCCCTCTGTGTTTGTTTGTTTGTTTGTTTTTGTCTTTTTGCCTTTTCTAGGGCCACACCCGCGGCATATGGAGGTTCCCAGGCTAGGGGTCTAACAGGAGCTGTAGCCGCCGGCCTTCGCCACAGCCACAGCCACATGGGATCCGAGCCGCGTCTGCAACCTACACCACAGCTCACGGCAACGCCGGATCCTTAACCCACTGAGCAAGGCCAGGGATCGAACCCGCAACCTCATGGTTTCTAGTCGGATTCGTTAACCACTGAGCCATGACGGGAAATCCTCTGTTTATCCCCAGGTCATGTGTAAGGACCCCAACACCCAGGATCCCCAGGATACTCACAGCCCTGCTATCCTCCGAACCCACGGGCCCGTGAGCAACAGCCCAGCCTTCGCCAGACACTTCCGCTGTCCCCCTGGTGCCCCCATGAACCCCTCCATCCGCTGCCAACTCTGGTAAGCCGGCAGATTGCCCAAGAGCCCTCAGTAGAGACCTACCAACCATCTCCCAGCCCCGCCGGTGGAATCGGGGTACACTCCTCTGCCATTCCGTTGCCCAAATAAAAGCTGGTCCTTGGCCTCTGCCTGTCTCACGAGGTCTCGTCCCTGCTACGTGCTTCCCCCTAGAAGTCAGACAGAAAGGACGAGGAGAAAATGCCATGGACAAGGGACAGGGAGAGAACCAGTGGTAGGTCTGAAGGTCGGTGGGCCAGAGGTTGGGACAAAATTAAGCAGCCCCCAGTGGTTTCCAGGATCTGATTCTTATTTACTTTCATTGTTGCTGCCTCCTGCCCTGAATCTGCTGTCCTGAACAAAGCCAGAAGAGGCTGGGAGGGAGGAGGGCAGGGGGCCTCGGATCTCTCGGCTCTAGGTGGTGGCGCTCAGGGTGTGGGGGAGGCAGGCAGGCAGTGGCCGTGGATGGCTCAAGGGATCTCTCCGATGCTGCGTCTGGGCTGACGGGCTGCTGGCAAGAGGCAGGACACAGCGTGTGTGTGTGTGTGTGTGTGTGTGTGTGACCCTCGGGAGAAGCTCCCTGGAGCCCCGTGTGCAGGAAGGGGTCAGTACGCTATCATAAAGCGGAAATAGCTGTCCAGGTCCTCCTCCTGGAACCAGGCCACCGCCTCGGCCTCAGCGTCCCTCATAAAAAAACCATGATGCTGGCCAGGTTAAAGCAGAAGGCGAGGTCGAACAGGTGGTCGTGTCTGGCCTTCGTCCCTGAGGTCTGGTCCTCTTGCTGGGCCATGTCCACCACCTGCCACGTCTCACCCACGGAAGAGGCCACAAAGCGCTCTTCGAACTGCTCTCGCTGTGGGTCTGGAACAGGGAAGAGGAGAACGGCATGAAAAGACTGGTTCTACACTGGGAAGGGGAAGGGAGTTGGCCAAACTCAGAGCCCCACCCACCCAGCCCCTTGTCCGTGACCGCAGAGGTGACGCTCATCTGGAGCTCTCTTCCGGTCTCTGGGCTACCATCGTCTCATGGCCAGCTCACATTGCCTTCTCCAAAGTGTTACATCATTTGAGGTGAGGGACCATCTCAGAGAAGGATGAAGTTCGGAGACCCTCAGCCCACATCCGCACGACCCAATTCACTTTCCGCTGGCCCCCCGTCCTCCCTGCAGATGGCCCTGGCAGGGATCTTCCATTCCAGCCCCCTTCCCGTGACTCTCCTGCTGCAGTAGTGGGTTCTGGGGTGACCACCCAGAACCCAAACCTATCCCAGCTTTCTTTCTTCCTTTTTTTATCCTTTTAGGGCCACACCCGCGGCATATGGAGATTCCCAGGCTAGGTATCAAATCAGAGCTACAGCTACCGGCCTTCGCCACAGCCACAGCCACGCAGGATCCGAGCCCCATCTGCGACCTATACCACAGCTCACACTAATGCAGATTCTGAACCCACTGAGTGAGGCCCGGGATCGAACATGCGTCCTCATGGATACTAGTCAGCTGTGTTTCTGCTGAGCCACGATAGCAACTCCAAAACCTATCCCAGCTTTCAGTCTGGCCTGAGGAGTGATGCTCGGGCCCCAAAGAGCTCTGGTCCCCGACTCCAGGCTCGTCTGCCTTCTCCGCCTACCTGTCCAGGGTGTTTTCTCCTTCTGACCCCTCTCATCGGGGCCCAGGCTCCCTTTCTGAGGCTTCACCCCCTTTACCCACTGCAGCAGCAGCAGAATGGCTGCCAGGAACGCTGCCCTGCAGAGCTGGGAGCCCAGGAAAGTCATGGGCCTGCCAATTTGCTGCCGTTGGCCTCCCCTGGTCCCTGGTGCCCAGCCGGCTCCCCCTTGGCCCTCCCCTGTCCGTTATCCCCACCCTTTCTCCTACCTAGCACCCTCCTCTCCCCTTCCCTCCCACAGGATCTCTGATGTCACGAGCTCTGTGACATCACAGCCGTGGGCCCAACCTTCACCCCGGCTCACTGGAGGGAGAGTTCCACGGGCAAGCAGAAGCCTGGAGAGTAGCTGGCAGGGGACAGCAGAGGCTTCTGGGTGACCGTAGGGGGCCCCTCCTGTGTTGACGTCAGAGTCTGCGAAGTCCTTTGATGTCCATTATATCATCAGATCCACATGGCAACCAGGACTCAAAATCATAGTGTCGCCATACCCATTATATAGATGAGGAAACTGAGGCTCACAAAGTAAACAATCCACCCACTGAAGATCGGTACCGATAAAACAGGGCAGAATAGGCCTCTCAACGGATTCTTTAAGGTCTTTAAGTCTCACCCCTTCCCACACTTCTGTGCCGCCTTTCTGGAAGGGAAGCCGCTTGCATAAGCCGAGGCCGAGACTGGATGTTTGAAACGCAGGTCTTCAAGTCCCAGGCTGTGCATGAAACTTGGGCCCATCAGAAATGAGGGAGGGGGAGAGCAGAGCCGAGAGGTGGGGGCAAGGCAGCCACTCTGTGAGTCAGAGGCACACGGAGACCAGAAAAGCAAGACCCTGGACCCAAGGGGAGCCTGTGCTCTCGTTCCTTATCCATTTCCCTCCAGACTTTCTTTTTCCTAGGCTTTGCCCTCTTATGCCCATGCTTTTGGACTCAGACACAGAGCGGGAGCGGCTAGAGGCTCATTCTTGAAAGGATCCGAGACGTTAGAGCCTTGAGAGAAAAAACCGGCATGGCAGAGGCAAGGACCCCACACGACGGATCTCAAAAAACCGGCCTTCATGTCCCCAGGCTGGCCTCGCCCTTGACCCAGGCGGGCACAGATCTGCTGGCAGGAATGTGTTGTGGCTCATTAGTATCTGCTGCCTGGAGCAGAAGTTGTTGGGGGCCGGGTAGGGTGGCTTCAGGGAGAAAGGCCTGCCCTGGAATGCCAGAGACAGCTACAGGCCCTGAGCGATGGGAGGGAGGACGTTTTAGACACACTGGAACTGTCACCACCAGCTCACACCCCTGCGGGCGGCCACGCACTCGACACCTGAATGAACCACCAGAGGCGGCGGTGAGGATACGAGGAGAAACGCAAGCGCCCTTCCTGAAAGAGGGGGGTTGCATAAGCGGAAGGGCTGGGGGCACTTCCTTCCCACGGATACCCCGAGGCTCTCTGCTGGACAGGACAGCGGGCACTGCCTGCTGTGTTCCTCCTGGTGACCCAAGCCTGGTGGCAGGGTGACCGGGGAGTGTTCCAGGAGGTCGCTTGATGATGGGAGAGGCAAGATTCAATAACAGCGTGATTCTGTTCACCCCTCCCCTGTACTCACTGACTTGCAGGTCCAGGAAATGATGCTTGTATGGAAAAAAAAAAAAATCACTCACCTCCTCCTGGCTATTTTGGGAGAGGAGCTTCTTGGTTCCTAGCAAACTGAGATGTCATCACCAGCTCTTAACGTATGCGTGGGGGTGTCTTCCAGGGGCGATCCTTTGCCTTTGTTTCTTATTCCAGAATTATTTTTAAAAGTCTGAAGAACACAAAATGCTAAGAATTCCACCACCCAATGATGATCGCCATGAGTGTTTTCAAGTATACTGTTCAAGCAATCCCACTCCTGGGCGTATATCAGGACACAACTTTCATTAAAAAAAGATACATGCACCCCTTTGTTCATCGCAGCACCGTTCACAATAGCCAAGACATGGAAACAACCTAAATGTCCATCAACAGATGGATTAAGAAGATGGGTACATATACACAACGGAATACTACTCAGCCATAAGAAAGAACAGAATAATGCTATTTGCAGCAACATGGTTGGAACTAGAGACTCTCATAGTAAGTGAAGTCAGTCAAAAAGAGAAAGACAAATACCATATGATATCACTTATATCTGGAATCTAATATACGGCATGAATGAACCTATCAACAGAAAAGAAACAAACTCACAGACGTGGAGAACAGACTTGTGTTTGCCGAGAGGGAGGGGGAGGGAGTGGGAAGGACTGGGAGACTGGGGTTAGCAGGTGCAAACTGTTGCCTTTGGAGTGGATAAGCAATGAGATCCTGCTGTATAGCACAGGGAACTATATCTAGTCGCTTGTGATGGAACGTGATGGAGGATAATGTGAGAAAAGCAGTATATATATATATACACTTTGCTGTACAGCAGAAATTGACAGAACATTGTAAATCAACTCTAACAAAAAAAGTAAAATCTTTTTAAAAATTAAAAAAAAAAGTGTAGTGTTTAAATTCTTTTCCCACATGGCTGTAGGCAGCCGGGGTAGGGGAGGATCACCTGAAACTTGAAATCCAGGTTAATATGTGTTCGTCCTCCTTCTCGCACCAGAAGAGGTCTAGCTGCTTTGGTGCTGAGGGGCTCTGGGGCAAGGCGGTGCGTGAGGGGCCCCATCTGCTCTTGAGGCATAGTTGGGCTGGGAAGCTGCTGCCTGAGGGGGAGCTGGTACAGGTGCCGTTGGCTGCAGAAAGCCGTGGGACGAAGCAGAGAAGGGAGAGTGGGGTGGCCATGCAGGACGTGACCAAGGGGATGGCGGGCCGGGGGGCAGCCGGGGGTGGGGGTGGGGGGAGCCAGAGGGCAGAAGAGGCGAGAACTCAAAGATTAGGAAGCCCTTTCTTCACCTCCAGCTGCCTCCCAGCTGGAACAGGTGAGACAACCTGGCTCCCTTCAGGCACCCGGCTTCTGCCCTTCCCAGGGAGAGGACGGTGCACGGACTTAGCCTGGAGACCCACCCCGCCCCCTTCCTCCTTGAAGACCCAAGCACCTTGCCCTTGGTGGCCAACTCCTGCGCACCTGCTCTGTGCGGCTCGGACCGGGCGCTCCCGCCCCCACCGCCCCCAGGACTAACTTTATGGGTTGAGTGTTTCCTGGGCAGGTGCTCCCTTCTTCTGCTGGCCCCTGCTTATCGGCACATCTACACCCCCCACCTCACCCTTATCGCTCCCTCCATCTCCTGAAGACTGGAAGTCCCAAGGCTTCGGAGGTCATGACAACCCCACACTGCCCCAACCTCCAGCAAAGCAGAAAAATGTCCCACAAGGTGACCCCCTCCCCCTTCCCAGCCAGTATCTCCGCCCCACCTCCCTGGGGGTGCAGGGGGGGGGGGCACACGGCTTCCTCCCATCTCAGGCACCTCCTCTTCCTTTCCTTATTTATTTTCCTTTCAATTTCCGTCCTTCCCTAAGGGTTATTTTGTCCATCCTTCAATCACTGGAGGAGCACTCGCTTGCTTACACCCAAAGAAGGGTGGAACCTCCACTCCTGAAGACACCCTGCAAGGGCAAGGGGGGAAGGCTCCCAGCCTGTGGCCACCCAAGCCTCTCATCTTTCCAGAGGCAAAAGCCGCCCGAGAAGCAAGGAGATCTCCTGTGGGGTGTGGATCTTGCGAGCCATCATCACCAACTTTGCCACCGGGCCCCTGGGCAGTCACAGGAATCTCTCTCTCTGCCGTATCTTCTCACTTAGAAAATAAGGAGATGCCGCGTGCCTGTTTCCAGGTGCCTGCTGGATCTTTCAAATGACTGCCAATTCAGTGCTATGGACATACCTCTTTGCAAACAATCGGGAAGAGAAATAGAAACTGTCATATCGTAAATTCATTTAAAACGGTCTTATCTTGCCCCGAACTCCTCCTGTGGACGCATTCCTGGAGAAAGTCCTATGATTTCCTCCACCTGCTGCTGTTCAACCTCTACGGGAAGCGCAGACCTCTCTGGGGTCTCCTGTGGCTGGAAGGGAGGAGCTGGAAGGGAAAAGGAGTCCCTGGGCTTCCTCGAGAGGTAGGGGCAGGCAGGAAATGTCCTCTGACTGCGGGATGGAGGGCAGAGGTGACCAGAGCTCAGAGGAGCAGTCCTGGGGAGGCGGGGGCGGGGGGGGGGGGATCGGAGCCCACCTAAGGAAGGAGAAGCCGCGTTTGTCAAGCTGCCACTTGCAGTCGTGGTTCCCGCTGTCCTGAGAGTGCGTCGGTCTTACCCCCATTTTACAGATCAGAAGCCTGAGGTCCCGAAAGCTTCCCTAACTGATCTGCAAGGACTCAGAGCCAAGATTCCAACCCGGACCTGCCCGATTGCTGAGCTGGAGGGCTTTGCTTCTGCACCCTCCTGCCCTCCCAGGTAATTGCTCCCCTCGGCTTGCGGGGTTGGGGAGGGACCCATCTTCTGGGCTCCCTCCAGAAGCTCCCAGTCCAGATTGCTCCACCCCTCCCCTCCCAGCTCCCAGTCTCAGCTGCCCTAGCCCACTGATAGGAACCGGCTCCCTCCTCCCGCCCCTCCAGGCTCCAGGGCAGCTTCAGGGCCCCAGGGGCTTGCTCTTAGAAGGAGCTCCTCCCCCTCCAGTTAAAGCTTGTCCCTCCTGGCTGGGCCTTCAGTCCCCCGGGTGCACGTGCACAGGTCCCCACACCCCACAGCCCCGGGACCGCACACCGCACACGCCGCCGCCCTGGAGAAACGCTCGCAGCCCTGTCCCAGCCCCGACCCCCTGCCTCCACTGCGGCTGCTGCTGCCTGAGTCCTGGCCTGGCTCCCTTGAACCACATCCGCGCCACTTGCCAGTGCCTGCAAGGAGGAGACATGGGGGCTCCACCGCCCAAGGCCAGAGGGCTCTGGATCCAGCTCCAGAAACTTCTGACCTCCTGGCTGGTGGGACAGCCAGACTGGGAGCAGCATCTGGATGAAGTGCACATGCTGCAACAAAAGAGGTAAGCCCCCCTCGCTGAGCTGACAACCCCCTGCCCTCTTGAGCTGTTCCCTCCCCGCAGCAGCCCAGAGCTCGGTGCCAGGCTGCCCAGGGATGGGCCCAGCTCACGCCCCAGGTACCAGAGAGAAGCATCCAGGAGCGGAGCAGGGACAGGTGGGTGCAGGGGTGCAGGCGGGCAGGGAGCAACTTGCCGGGGAAAGCCTGAGATCCTGTGGGTTTTAGGAGTGACGAATTACCACTGATGAGCATGAGAGTCGTCGGCCTGGAACCGGGAGGAGAGCTCTCGGCTGCACACTACCTGGAGCTGACCTGCTGACCAGGGACGCCCAAGTGACACTGGGGAGTCCCGGCGGTGACTCATAGGGTCCGTCTACCTTTTATGGAGTCTCCTGTGTGCCGGGCTATGCCGGGTCCTAAGAAGACAGACGCTGGGCAAGGCTGGAGCCCCTGGGGGCAGAACATTTCATGGCCAGCTCCAAGGTCCAGACCCTGGGAGATTAGCTGGGGCAGGGACCCATCCTGAAGGCTAGGCCTCTGCCTTCGTGTGTCTGCATGGCTTGTCTCGCATCCCCAAGAGCTGGGGGCGGGGGGCACCAGGGCTGGACTCGTGAGCTGGGGGCTCTCCAGTTGCACAGGGGCGTACACTTGGTTTAACGCATCGTGTCATCATCACCTTGGAATTCCTAAGACTTTTTGGATAGGGGGTGCTGCGTTTTAATTTTGCACTGGGTCTCGTGCATTGTGCAGCATGCCCTGGGTGCCGTCTGAGGCCCCATTCAGGAAAGACTCCCCGCTTGCTCAACCGACCACCATCCCAGGCCCTGCTGCAGAAACTTTAGTCTCCTTCAGCCCTCCTGCACTTGAGTGGGACTAGGGTCCTATCCAAGAAAGAGCTGGGTCCTGGACCCCTCTCCAGAGGGCCGTGGGCCAGAAGTCTGGCATCCTGGCCCGGGTTACCCTGAGTTGGGCGCACTCACAAGGAGCATCTAGGCGAGATGGGTGGGACACTGGCCTGCTGGTTCCTCCTGAGAGTGCTTCCCTGAGGGGAAGATGCAAGCTCAGCCTGGAGGTCAAAAGCTACTTCTTTTTGGGGGGAGTTTTAGGGCCGCACCTATGACATATGGAGGTTCCCAGGCTAGAGGCAGAATCGGAGCTACAGCTGCCGGCCTTCGCCACAGCCACAGCAACGCAGGATCCCAGCCATGTCTGTGACCTACACCACAGCTCACGGCAACGCCGGATCCCGACCCACTGAGTGAGGCCAGGGATCGGACCCGCATCCCCGGGGATACTGTTCGGATTCATTTCCCCTGCGCCACAATGGGAACTTCCAAAAGCTACTTCTCGAAATAATAAAACTTCAGAGTTCCCGGTATGGCCCAGGAGAAACGATCCCAACTAGTATCCATGAGGACACCGGTTCGATCCCTGGCCTCACTCAGTGGGTTAAGGATCCAGCATTGCTGTGAGCCGCAGCGTAGGCTGCAGACGCGGCTCATCCTTGGCGTGGCTGTGGCTGTGCTGCAGGCCAGCCGCTGCAGCTGAGATTCGACCCCTAGCCTGGGAACTTCCATATGCCGCAGGTGCAGCCCCAAAGAACAAACCAAAAAAATAACAGTAATAATAATAATAATGAAACTTCTCCCTTGAGTTGGGGAGGGGGGCATTGGAAGAGAGGCATTTGGGGTTGGGAGACTCAGGAGAACCACGGGTCCATCTGTTTATCTGCCTTTCACCTCTCCCCTCGCAACCCTCAACCTACCAGGCTCTGGGTTCACCTTCAGAGACAGCACATACCTGCCCAGCAGGAATCAGCTCTATCTCTTGTTTGGCTCGTCCAGGCAGGGGAGAGACAAAGATTAACCTGCAGGGTTAATGCAACGATGCATGTGTCCACAGGGTCCCTTCCTCCCGCTCTGAGCTGCACCTGCTCGGAGTAGCCCCGAGAGGTTTTCCTCCTCAGTTACTTAACGCGGTGTTTGGAAACTTGAGTCCCAGGGTAAACAAGAGGAGGGACAGAGCCTTCTTCCGGGTCCATCTCACGACCCATTCCCCCCGCCCTGCCCCCAGCCCTGCAGGAATGTGTATCTGAACAGTCCCCCCGGGGGCAGGTAGGCAGAACTTCAAACAGCTCACAATCTAAAAAGAGCTGGTTCTGCGGGGCCCGTGAGCAGGGAGGAAACCCAGGCAGAAGCCTGTCCCCTCCATCTGCTCTGGATCCGCAAGTCCTCGAAGCATTTACTCATCTTAGATTGACCTGGCCAGGGCCACCAGGACCACCAGTTCCGTGGCCTGGGCCTCCTCCCTCATCCAGCTGAGCCGCAAGGACCCACGGGACGAGGAGACAAGATGCCACTGCACGGAGGAACCCTGAGCCAGGCTCTCGCCCCCGACCGTCAGCTTGAGTCTGGGAAACCACGATCCAGGGTGTCGCCGCCCACGTGGTGTGTCCTAGGCGGGAGCTGTCTCTGCTCCTCTCTGCTCTTGGCCTCCCTGCCGTCCTGTCACTATCTGACTCCTGTTCATCCTCGCCTAGAATTCGAGAGTCACCTCTGCTTCGGGCAGCCAAGGAGAATGACCTGTGCGTCCTGAAGAAACTCCTGCTGGACCGAACCTGTGACTTTCGGCAACGAGGTGGGATCCGAGTTTGCTGTGATGGAGATGGGACAGAAGTCCCCACCCCCCCCACCCCACTCTGGAACTCGGAGAGGTTCTGCCAAGGGGCCCTGGGGAATGTTTTTGTTTTGTCTGTTTTTTTTTTTTTTTTTTTTCCGGTCTTTTTGCCTTATCTAGGGCCACACCCGCAGCATATGGAGGTTCCCAGGCTAGGGGTCTAATAGGAGCTGTAGCCACTGGCCTTCGCCACAGCCACAGCCACGCGGGATCCGATCTGCATCTGCAACCTACACCACAGCTCACGGCAACGCCGGATCCTTAACCCAGTGAGCGAGGCCAGGGATCGAACACGCAACCTCATGGTTCTTAGTCGGATTCGTTAACCACTGAGCCACGATGGGAACTCCTCTCTGGGGAATGTCTGATGCTCCTGTTTCACTCCTCTCCAGGAGCCCTGGGCGAGACGGCGCTGCACATAGCTGCTCTCTACGACAACCTGGAGGCCGCCGCCGTGTTGATGGAGGCTGCCCCGGAGCTGGTCAAGGAGGCCACCATATGTGAGCCATTTGTAGGTGAGGAGCCGGAGCGATCTTTCAAGGCCGACCCAGGTAGGGGAGCATCCGAGGGCAGGTTGGGAAGGTGTGATGGAAGGTTCAGGAAGAACTCGCTTGACCTGGGAAGCATGCAGAGGTCCTAGTCTGGGCTCTGAAAGTATCCATGATCTCCTTGAGCCATTTTTTTCTTTTTCTTTTTTTTAAAATTTTTTTAGGTTTATTTATTTCTATTTTTTAAATAACAATGGATTTTATTTCAATTATGGGTGTACAAAAATCATTACAAGTCAATTTGATAGATTTTGTGTCCCAAACCCACAGTGCATCCCGCCACCCTAATTTTTTATTAGAGTGGGTTTGCAATGTTCTGTCAATTTCTGCTGTACAACAAAGTGACCCAACCAATATATATATGACCTATATACACATATACAAAGTAACCAATGCATATATGACCTATATACACATATACAAAGTAACCAATGCATGTATGACCTATATACACATATACAAAGTAACCAATGTACATATGACCTATATACACATATACAAAGTAACCAATGTACATATGACCTATATACACATATACAAAGTAACCAATGCATATATGACCTATATACACATATACAAAGTAATCAATGCATATATGACCTATATATACACATACACACACACATATACAAAGTAACCAGTGTATATGTACATTCTTTTTCTCACATCATCCTCCACCGTATTCCATCACAAGTGACTGGATATAGTTCCCTGTGCTATACAGCAGGATCTCATTGCTTATCCACTCTTTCAGATGCAATAGTTTGCATCTACTAACCCCAGACTCCCAGTCTATCCCACTACCTCTTGGCAACCGCAAGTCTGTCCTCCGTGTCCATGAGTTTGTTTCTTTTCTGTAGATGGGTTCATTTGTGCCTACATTAGATTCCAGATACGTGATATCATACAGTGTTTGTCTTTCTCTTTCTGACTGACTTTACTTACTCTGAAATTCTCTAATTCCATCCATGTTGCTACAAATGGCAATATTTTTTCCCTTTTTTTTCTTTTTTTGGCTTTTTAGGGCTGCACTTGCAGCATATGGAAGTTCCCAGGCTAGGGGTAGAATCGGATCTACAGCTGCAGCCGCAGCCACAGCCATGTGGCATCTGAGCCAAGTCTGTGACCTACACCACAGCTCACGGCAACGCCAGATCCTTAACCCACTGAGTGAGGCCAGGGATTGAACCCACATCCTCATGGATCCTAGTCGGGTTTGTTAACCTCTGAGCCACAGAGAGAACACTTCTTGGTTCTTTTTTTTTATGGCCATGTAACATTCTGCTGTGCATATATACCACATCTTCTTAATTCTTTCATCTGTCAGTGGACATTGAGGGTGTTTCCGTGTCTTGGCTATTGTGAATAGTGCTGCTGTGAACACAGGGATGCATGTGTCTTTTTCAGTGAAAGCTTTGTCCCTTGTATGCCCAGAAGTGTGATTACTGTATCCTATGGTAGTTCTTTATTTAGTTTTCTGAGGAATCTCTATAAGGTTTTCCATAGTGGTTGTACCAATTTACATTTCTACCAACATTTGGGAGGGTTCCCTCTTCTCCACACCCTCTCCAGCATTTGTTATTTGTTGACTTGTTAATTGAGCCATTTCTTATTTCCCTTCAACTCCTTTCACGGGCCCTGAAGGACAGAACTCTATGGCTTTCATAGCACTCTAAGTGATGACTTTCATATGCCACCACCAGTAGAGGAGAGGTAGGGACAGCTAAGTGAACAAACTGCCCTCGGTCTCACACCATTCTGCGCGGTCAAGGGCAGAAATCCATGCAAGGATCTGTCAGGGACCACCGTAAGCCAGGGGGATACTGTGTCTCTGAAAGAACTGGGAACAGATGACATGACCGAAGACTCTCGTGTCCAGGTCAGACGGCACTGCACATAGCCATCATGAACCAGAACGTGAACTTCGTGAAAGCCCTGCTCGCCCACGGGGCCAGCGTCTCTGCAAGAGCTGTAGGCTCAGCCTTCCGCCGCAGTCCCCGGAACCTCATCTACTTTGGTGAGAGCCAGGCCCAGGGCTTGGAGGGCGGGGACACGGGCAGGAGCAAAGGGCGCTGAGGAGGCTCCAGTCCTGGGGACCCCGGCAGGGGTCAACCCTTAGGGGCCGAGGGTCAGAGCCCACGGCCCAGCCCCCGGCCCTCTGCACCAGCCCCGCCTCTGCTGACAAGCGTCCCCGGCCCAGAGCTGAGAAGCGCAGAGCCAGAGGCTGCCCGCCCCAGCCACGCTCT
>PVHT020000237.1:6550639-6561979 GCA_004024745.2 Catagonus wagneri | reverse complement strand
CCGGCAGGGGTCAACCCTTAGGGGCCGAGGGTCAGAGCCCACGGCCCAGCCCCCGGCCCTCTGCACCAGCCCCGCCTCTGCTGACAAGCGTCCCCGGCCCAGAGCTGAGAAGCGCAGAGCCAGAGGCTGCCCGCCCCAGCCACGCTCTCACGCCCGGGGCCCTCTGCCTCCCCAGGGGAGCATCCTTTGTCCTTTGCTGCCTGCATGGGCAGTGAGGAGATGGTGAGGCTGCTCATCGATCACGGAGCCGACATCCGGGCCCAGGACTCCCTGGGTAAGAGCTGGGCCGGAGCGGGAGCTGGGATGCAGGGGCGTGAGGGGAGGGGCTGGGGCAGAGTCCATGGAGAGCATCAGGGACTCTGGGCCACGTGATGCCACATGTCCCCCCCCACCCCCCACCCCAGGAAACACAGTGTTGCACATCCTCGTCCTCCAGCCCAACAAAACCTTTGCCTGCCAGATGTACAACCTGCTGCTGTCCTATGACGGACGAGGGGACCTCCTGCCATCCCTGGAGCTTGTCCTCAATCACGAGGGTCTCACCCCCTTCAAGCTGGCCGGAGTGGAGGGCAACACCGTGGTGAGGGATGATCCCCGAACCCCCTGGGGTCCTTCTCCTGACTCCTCTTCCCAGATGCCCCCCAAAAGGATGGTGGTCCCTTACTTCTGACCCCATCTCTACAACCCTCAGCCTCAGGGATTCCCGACTCGGGTGGATTGGAGAATCTTACCCGAGGAGATCTGCTGTGGTCCCCAAAGTTCTGCTCCCGTTGCCTGTTCCCTTCTTTCAGATCTTTACAGGGTTTTGTGGGAAGGAGACGTAACCGCAAAATTAAAAGAGGGTTCACGTAAACAGAGTCTTGTCAATGGCTCTTCAACCGTGTGGTTCCCCTGGGCCAGCTCCTTGCACAGCCACCCTCTAGCTCACCTCTGTGTTCCCGCAGATGTTCCAGCACCTGATGCAGAAGCGGAAGCACATCCAGTGGACATGTGGGCCTCTGACCTCCACTCTCTACGACCTGACGGAGATCGACTCCTGGGGAGAAGACGCGTCCTTTTTAGAGCTCGTGGTCTCCTCTAAGAAGCGGGAGGTATGGGTACCATGGGGGTCTAGATGCTGTCAGGTGTCCGCGCAGAGCCTGTCCGTTTGCCAAGATCCTGGGCTCCAGACACTTCCCTGCCCTGTAAAATTGATGGAGATAAGGACAGACCAATGGGACCTCTGGGAGAAAATTCCAGTCGCAGCAGAAGGGAGATGGGGCTTCCTTGCCTTGGATGGACCAGAGAAGGTGTACCAGAGGACATGCTGGAGCTGGGGTTCCAGGGGGAAGGCGAAACCAACCAGGAAGATGAGGCAAGAGAGAGCTTTTCCAAAGAGGGAAAAAAAACACATGGGTCGTTCAGACACTGGTTGGTTGAGTGATATGAGGGAAAGGAAAGTTGGTTGAAGACTTAAGGAGAGGCGAAAAGACTTTGTGCTTTCTAGAAGCTCCAAGATGGTGGCAAAATTTAGTTGCCGTTGTTTATCTGCCACCCAGCAATTTCCTAGGAGTCGTTCTAGAGCCATGAAACTCAGATGCTTGCTGGTACTCACGAGTAGAGGAAAAGATGAGAATGTCCCTGGAAACAAATAAGCTTCAGCCAGGATGTCTTAGGAATGGGGACTTCAGCCCCTCGGGTGGCTGGTGCCACCGGGGATCCTTGGTCTCCAATTTCAGCTAGCTCTCAAGCTCCTCCTACAGATTTTGCTCTTGTCTTTGGTCAGCTGCTTTTTTTTTTTTTGCCTTTATCTAGAGCCGCACCCGCGGCATATGGAGGTTTCCAGGCTAGGGGTCTAACAGGAGCTGTAGCCGCCGGCCTTCGCCACAGCCACAGCCACGCGGGATCCGAGCCGCGTCTGCAACCTTCGCACCACAGCTCACGGCAACGCCGGATCCTTAACCCACTGAGCGAGGCCAGGGATCGAACCCGCAACCTCATGGTTCTTAGTCGGATCCGTTAACCACTGAGCCACGAAGGGAACTCCCAGATACTATTTTTATTCCCTCAAAATTCCTATCCAGCCCCCTTTCCACCCCTCACTGCCTTCACTTGCGGTTCTGTTGGGAGACTCGGATTCCTACCTCATGATGAAGAGAGTCTCCCTGGCTGGAGATCCTTCAGGTTCCCAGTTCATCCTTCCCAGCGGATCTGGAAACTGCCCGATCTTCCATTCCTTCCCTCTAGATCCAATGGAGAAGTTGGTCTTTCGGCTGGTGATTAGTCCCTCCAGCTCAGCTCTAGCCTTGCCTTGTCGTGCACCCTCAGATGCCCCATGCCATGTGTCATCCACTCCCACAAGTGGCTTTAACCGCTCCCTGACTACCTACATCTGAGCACTGACCCCTGGCTTAGGATATGGCCACACCCTACTCCCCATGTCATCTGTTGCCCCTCGCAGGTCCGCAACACTTTTAGGGCAGATCTGATGTGGCTCAGATCCCGCATTGCCATAGCTGTGATGTAGGCGCAGTTGCAGCTCCAATTCTGTTCCTAGCCTGGGAACTCGCTTGAACCTATCCCTGCCAATTGCCTCCCACTGTGTCGGAAAACAAAGTCAGACTCCTTACCTTGATGTCGCAAGGCACGATCTGGCCCACAGCCACTTCGCATACACTAACTCCTGCCCACCTCTCCCTAGGTTCCGCCACGTCCCCAACCCACATGGCCTCTGCCGTCTTCTCACTCCTCCCTGCCTCGGCAGGGAGCTGTGGCTCCTTTCCTGAATGATCTGTCCTCCCTCTCCCTTCCTGCGACCGTCTACGGCTCATCTTTCAGAGCCTCTGATGTGCTGTAGGTCCCGTGTTTATTGCAGTCACTGCTCTTCTCTAGCACCAGCATGAGACTTGCTAATGGTAAAAGAAATGGCAGGCAAATTGAACGAATGATGCTCGTGATTCCCTACGACCCCTGCCCATCTGGGACCCGGTGGGAAACCCAGAACCCCTTGCTCTGTGGTCACCCCAAGCTGCTCTCTTCTTCCACGGCAGGCTCGCCAGATCCTGGAACAGACGCCAGTGAAGCAGCTGGTGAGCTTCAAGTGGAGGCGGTACGGGCGGCCTTACTTCTACATCCTGGGCACCTTGTATGTGCTGTACATGATCTGCTTCACCATGTGCTGCATCCATCGCCCCCTGAAGCCCCGCAGTGGCAACTGTACAAGTTCTCGAGACATCACCATCTTCCAGCAGAAACTGCTCCAGGTAACTCTGCTCAGAAGGGGATGAAAGGGGAGTTCCCCTTATGGCTCAGTGGTAACAAACCCGACTAAATATCCATGAGGATGCGGGTTCCATTCCTGGCCTCACTCAGTGGGTTCGGGGTCTGGCCTTGCCACGAGCTGTGGTGGAGGTCACGGAGGTGGCTCAGATCCCACATTGCCATGGCTAAGATGCAGGCACAGCTGCAGCTCCAATTCTATTCGTAGCCTGGGAACTTCCATATGTTGCAGGTGGGGCCCTAAAAATGATAACACTAATAAGGGGATGGAAGGGAATGGTAGCACTGGATGATGGTGCTGGAAGCCAGAGCCAAACTACTCAGGAAGCATATCATTCCCTTGGCTCCACAGGGACTGGCTTCTGATGGCCCAGACAGAAATTAACAGGGAGATAAGGGGGCCAGAGATGCGGCTTAATGAGTCAAAGTGGACTTGTCCAGGGAACGATGGCTTTCTTGTTAACTTTCAAAGAATGCTTGGTATTAAAAATGCCACATATTGGTGGAAGTCCTTGTCATTTACAAAGGCTTTTATAATGCGGCCTTCAACGAAAACCCTGTTGTTCTAATGGGGAGGAAAACTGTACTCCAGGTCCGTCTCTTGAGTCTGTTTCTGGGCTGTTGGGGTGATACAGACATCCTTCTGACCTGCATTGGCTTCTTTTTTTTTTTAATTCAATAATAACTTTATTATAACGGTGGGGAGAGAACATCTGCAGCTACTGATTTCCTCCTTTCTGAAACTGGCATCGATCGTGATGCACTGGCTTCTAAGTGCTGTCAAGAGGAGCACATTGGGAGTTCCCATCGTGGCGCAGTGGTTAACGAATCCGACTGGGAACCATGAGGTTGCGGGTTCGATCCCTGGCCTCGCTCAGTGGGTTAAGGATCCGGCGTTGCCGTGAGCTGTGGTGTAGGTTGCAGAAGCGGCTCGGATCCCGCGTGGCTGTGGCTGTGGCGAAGGCCGGCGGCTACAGCTCCTGTTAGACCCCTAGCCTGGGAACCTCCACATGCCGCGGGTGTGGCCCTAAAATGACAAAAGGCAAAAAAAATAATAATAATAATAAAAAGAAGCACACTGGCAGGGACATATCAGCTGTCTGCCCATCTGTCAGGTGTGCTGCAGAGGAGACTGTGGCTGGGCAGCAGATGGAAGTAAATCCCCTCCAAGGTGCCTTTCCCTCTTATGTCCTTAGCCTTCTCTGGTGTCCTTCTGAGGTGAGGGTGGCTGAGTGGAGGGGAGGTTTAGATGTCAGAGTCCGCTGCAGAGAGGGGACCAAACTCCTGGTGCAAGAGAATGAGCTGGCTCTTCATAAGCAAGTGCTTCTGTGCATTCGCGTTTAACCCTGGGTTCACTTGATGTTCATAGGTAACCATTCTTGTCTAATCTTCCTTTGTTCAGACTTACTTGGGGGATGTTTCTGGCTCCAGAGCGGAGATAGCTTTCTGGCCTAAGAGTTGGGTGTTGCTGAGCAACTGATGAGCCCAGGAGTCCCCTCCCTCAGTGTCTCTTCCTTTTTAGGGCTTGACTCATTATGTACAGACATGTTCCTTTGACCCAGATAGTCAGAATTATTATTAGGCTGTCCCTCCCCTTGCCTCAGGACCAAGTGTAGCCTAATTATAGCTGAGTGCATGATCTGTGGCCTTCTGTTTTCTCTGCTTTCCCTTTCCCCTTTAGCAGTTTAACTCTTTTTGTCTTCTACCTTGATAAAAAACATTTGGCCCCGGAGTTCCCTTTGTGGCTCAGTGGTTAACGAATCCGACTAAGAACTGTGAGGTTGCGGGTTCGATCCCTGGCCTCGCTCAGTGGGTTAAGGATCCGGCGTTGCCGTGAGCTGTGGTGTAGGTTGCCGACGCAGCTCGGATCCTGCGTGGCTGTGGCTGTGGCGAAGGCCGGCAGCTACAGCTCCTGTTAGACCCCTAGCCTGGGAACCTCCATATGCTGCGGGTGCAGCTCTAGATAAAGGCAAAAAAGACAAAAAAAAAAAAAAAATTTGGCACCAAACAGAAAATTCCTGACTTTCAAATATTCTTTTCTCGGTGGGAGAGGGGGCTTAGGAATGCTGCTGTAAGGAGTTCCCTTCATGGCTCAGCAGCTAACAAACCGGACCAGGATCCGTGAGGACATGGGTTCGATCCCTGGTCTCACTCGGTTGGGGATCCGGCGTTGCTGGGAGCTGTGGTGTAGGTTGCGGATGTGGCCTGGGTCTCGCGTTGCTGTGTCTGTGGCGTAGGCTGGCAGGTGTAGCTCTGATTCGACTCCTACCCTGGGAACTCCCATATGCCATGGGTGTGGCCCTAGAAAGCAAAAAAAAAAAAAAAAAGTGGTGCTGTAAAGAGTTTGAGTAATGAAGAACACTGATGAAGATCTGTGTTTTTAGACTTTACCCATTGAAGCTTTGTCCTGAGTTAATGAAATGCCTGTGTTCGTCTTATTCAATAGCCCCCTCAGTTTATCAGCCCCTCAAATTATCAGCATGATTTGAAAGATTCTGCTTTCATGAGGCACCACGTTTGTTAAATAATAGGAAATTATTTCTTTCTACATTTTTTTTTATTGCTTGCAAGTCTTAGAAAGATGAAAAAGTACCAACAGAGTGTCTTGACTTGATAAATGCCATTGCTGCTGTATTTGTTAGTCCATGGAGCTTTTTCACAGATAAATGAATACTTTGATATCCAATTATATTAATAATCTAGACAGACAGAGCTCTCTGTGTAGGATTTCCTCTGTGGGTCTCTTGGGATCTGGAAAAGTTACCGGGCTCCAGGAGAGCAGCCCAGAGCACCATCTCAAGACAGCTGAAATAAATACTATTTATTTATATGAAGTGGCACAAACGACACAAAAGCAGACAGAGATGAGGGTGGAGTTTATCTCTGTGCAGTTTTGGAGAGATGTCAATAAATGTCTTCACTCTAGCTGCCTCCTTGTTCAACCATAAAAGCTATATTTTTCTAGGATTTCTCAGGAACTCAATTAATTGTTAATTATCTGTCTCCATTCAATGCCCGCTTGGTTTAGCCAGAACAATACGCATGGTAGCCCTAGTTCTCGTACATGTTCAGATGAGCATAAAGTTCAAAGTCTGGGATTAGGAGGCCTAGATTTTGTTACTAAAAATCTCAGCCCAAGTCTGAAACCAAATAGCTGTTTGACCTTGGGCAGATCCTGTCTCTCGCTGTATCAGTAGTTTTTAATGGAGACTACTTATTAAAAACATGGGAGGCTGGTAAAAATACTGATTCCTAAGCTACCCCACACCCAATACATCAGGCTGTCTGAGGCTGAGGACCCTGCAATGGTTTTTTTTTTTTTTTGGCTTTTTTGCCTTATCAAGGGCCGCACCCGCGGCATATGGAGGTTCCCAGGCTAGGGGTCTAACAGGAGCTGTAGCCGCCAGCCTTCGCCACAGCCACAGCCACGCGGGATCCGAGCCGTGTCTGCGACCTACACCACAGCTCACGGCAACGCCGGATCGTTAACCCACTGAGCGAGGCCAGGGATCGAACCCGCAACCTCATGGTTCCTAGTCGGATTGGTTAACCACTGAGCCACTACGGGAACTCTGCAATGGTATTGTTAAGAAATTCCTTGAGTGATTTTAATACTCACGTGCGCTTAAAGCTGGTGGTTTCACTACAAGCTCCCACTTGTCAGTGCAAAGTCCATTCAGATTCTTGATGTGCTATTGAGCCACGGGGCAGAAATCTCCCATCATCAGATTTTCTTTTTGCGCTTTGAAGATCTCCTTGCTCTCTCCCCTGCCCTTTCCCCCACATCCCTTGGCTAATTCAGTGTTGTTTCGGGACATTATTGTTTAGAATCACTAAGAGCCTTGTGGGAACCTGAAGGTTGCTGCAGGTGTTGGAAACTCAACCTGGTGTGAGCCAAACACATGGAACCTCTCCCCTTTTGCAGCTTACAGACTGGTTTATGTTCACTGAATGAATAGATGTTTCACTGCAACCTGTGATGGTTACAGTTCACGTTATTTTTTTTTCCTATAATTAGGAAACAGAGTGCTGAAACTGCTTAGAACAGAGACCCAGGCACCCTGAGAGGCCAGAGAAGGCTTCCCTGAGGAAGGGAATGGAGCTCAGGTCTGGTTCTGAATTAAAAGTGGAAAGTGAATTCCAGGAGTTCCCTTTGTGGCTCAGTGGTTAATGAATCCGACTAGGAACCATGACGTTGAGGGTTCGATCCCTGGCCTCGCTCAGTGGGTTAAGGATCCGGCGTTGCTGTGGCTGTGGCAAAGGCCGGCGGCTACAGCTCCTATTAGACCCCTAGCCTGGGAACCTCTATATGCCGCAGGTGCGAACCTAGATAAGGCAAAAAGACAAAAAAAAAAAAAAAAGAGTGAGTTCCAGGCAGGTAGGATGCATGTGCAAAGGCCCTGGGGCGGCAAGACCCTCACCAAGGTCTAGGAGCTAAAGAAAGACTGGCCACAGGGAGCTGGGGGCAGGAGCCTGCAGATGAGGTTGTCCAGGTAGATCTTTCCCAGATCACACAGGACCTTGCAGGCCAGTTGGAGGATTTATCCTTCATCCCAAAGGTAATGGGAGGCTCACAAGGATTTTGCACAGGGGAGACACTTAACTAGCACTTTTGTTTTAGAAAAAGGTCTCTATTTGGAGGGTAGAGGACAGGTTTGAGGGGGCCGGCAAGGATGTGGGGAGAGCAGTTAAGAGGCTATTAGAGTTCAGCAAGCTACTGGGGGGTTGGCCTCAGGATGTGATGGGGAGACAGAGGTGGTTGGCGTCAGGGGACTTATTGAAGGTGGAACCATCACTGTTCTGCACTGGATGCGGTGTAGACAGTAAGGCAGAAGACTTGGCAGAGTGACTCATGGGTTCCATTTATTTTATTTTATTTATTTATTTATTTTGTCTTTTAGCCTTATCGCCTTATCTAGGGCCGCACCCGCGGCATATGGAGGTTCCCAGGCTAGGGGTCTAACAGGAGCTGTAGCCGCCAGCCTTCGCCACAGTCACAGCAACGCGGGATCCGAGCTGTGTCTGCAACCTACACCAGAGCTCACGGCAACGCCAGATCCTTAACCCACTGAGTGAGGCCAGGGATCGAACCCGCAACCTCACGGTTCCTAGTTGGATTCGTTAACCACTGAGCCACAGTGGGAACTCCTGGGTTCCATTTATTTTAAATCTTCCACTACCTGTTGAAGTCCGTGGGGTTGCTTTGTCTACACAGCACAATTCCTCAAAAAAACTCTCAACAAATGAATGCACCGCAGCTCTTTGAAAACCCAGCTGAACTCCAATGCTCCATGCTCTTGCTCGGGGTTCCTAAACCAACTCACTCTGGAACTAATGCAACAAGTCAGAGATAGGGCAGAAGCAGGTAAAAATAACATTAACCGGGTGCTGGTTTTCTGCGCTTTGTACGCATTTGCCAGTGCTTCTGAGATCTTGTTAAAATGAGGGCTTTGACAGGCAGGCCGATGTTCCGTATTTCCTACTCGCTGCTGGGAGATGCCCAGGTTGCGATTCTGTGGCCCACATTTCAGGTGATAAAGCATCCATCACACCCTTTGATCCTCGCGGATATCCTAATAAGTAAATGACATTGCAATTACCGTTTTAAAGCTGGTGGATCTGAGGTCAAGGGAGGTTAAGTACTTTGGCAAAGACACTCAGCCGGCAGGGGCTGTGTTGCGGTTAGGGTTCCGGTAGGCTTGGCTTCAAAAACCTTCATCTTTAATACAAAGCCAGGACGTACCTCCCTCCAGAGCGACGCGCCAGATCCCGGGCTCCTTTGTAGGGACCCTTTTCAAAAGAAAGTCTCGTCTCCAGCCTTTGTGAGCCAGCCGGGGCCGGTGACACTCACCTGTACCTGGGCACACCTGCTCAGTTAAGGGATGCTGGGGTGAAGGGGCGAGACTGAGACGCGGAATTACCTCCCACCTCGAGCTACTGAACCGCTGACTCTTCTCTAATTTTAATAATAGTCCCCGTTTTCAGGGTGATTAAGCTTTCAGGGTAGAGGCTGAGTCGGATTTCTGCAGGAAGGGATAAGGACTGCTCTGTGGAGAGCAAACATTTTTCCAAGTTAATCTTCCTGAGAAAACACCAACAAATAAGCCCTTGGAAGGCAGACTTAGATGGGAACCAGATCTTCCTCTCTCTTTGGCTGGGTAGTTCTCCCAAGTTTGAGTACATAGCAGAAACCATTAACTCTACAAAAGAAGACGCCAGGTCCCTTCTCCAGATGAGTCGGATTGGAGTCCCCAGGGTTGTCCGGGACATGTAACTCGTGACAAGATTTCCCAGCTCGTTCTGATGGGCAACCTGCTTAGGAGTTCCCTGCCCAACCTCAAGGATGAAAGTAACCCTTCATTACGAGCCCACAGGTCACTTTCTGGGTGCTCAGTTCCTCTGCAAGAATCTTGAGGAGGAAGACAGGCTCTGGGATGGGGCTTGACCACTGTATCTGGTGCCTTCTCCCCTTCCTAGTGGTGGCACATGCTCCCCACGCTTCCCCGCAGGGGTACCCAGGCTCTGCCAAGGGCCCCTTCTGGGCTTTTCCTTCAAGACAACGGGGGCAGCCAGTTGGTAAGTGAGAGCCATCTCTTGAAGCCAGTTCTCAGGAAAGGAGGAATGGTCAGCCTCTGCAGGGGATCTGACCTGAAATTCTAAGCCACGTAAAGATGTAAAGAATTCCAGGCATTGTTGAAAGACATCTCTCTTTCAAGGAGTTGCGGGGGGAGCATTTTCTCAGTGTATTATTAGCCAAGCCTGCTTCAGTGACCTTGAGCCGGGAATCTGGAAATTCCAGACGAGCCCAATTCCTTGTCATTCTTTTCCCCCACTTGCAGCCCCCCCCACCCCCTCCATTCCCACTTTCTGATTCCTCTCTTCCTCTTTGCCTCCCATCTAAGACTCTTGGGTGCACCTGCCTTCTACCCTCTCCTCCCCGCTTTCCTTACTCATGAATACAGCATCTGCCACGTGCGCACGGTGGTGGGTACAAAGCAGGAGTTAGAGGTCCCTGCCCTTAGGGAGCCCTAAGATTCCCTGGTGAGCCATGGAATGCCCAGACGACCCGCGGTGTCCTGGAGAAGGGCTGTAAGCAGAGGCCAACAGCGTCTGCCTACAGAGAGACACCTGACCTGGGCGTAGAGGGGCGGGAAGGGAGACCCGGGAGCAGCGCCGTGACCTGAGTCTTGAGGGCTAAGGGTGAACCAGAAAAAGGCGGTGGCGGAAGGCTTTTTGAGAAAAGGGGACAGTTCATGCGGAGGCCTGACTTAACCACTGAAGACCCCGATCGTTCAGCACGGCTGGGGGGTCCCATGGGTGATGGAGTCATGGGGCGGGAGCCAGAACGGCAAGGGTTCGGAACCTCACCTCGGTATCTGAGTCTGATGTGTTATTCTATCTCACCATGCGTGCACGTCTATCTACAAGAACATGTGTGCAAGCAGCAAGGATTCTGTATCTCATGCTTGGTGCTCTGAGTCTGATTTTTCTGTTCTCATCTCATAATCAGCACTGCTAAGGAAAGGAATACATCTTCATGATTGAAAATTCAAATGGCAGGAGTTCCCATTGTGGCTCAGTGGTTAACGAATCCGACTAGGAACCATGAGTTTGCGCGTTCGATCCCTGGCCTCGCTCAGTGGGTTAACGATCTTGCATTGCCGTGAGCTGTGGTGTAGGTCGCAGATGCGGCTCGGATCCCGCGTGGCTGTGGCTGTGGCAAAGGCCGGCGGCTACAGCTCCTGTTAGACCCCTAGCCTGGGAACCTCCATATGCCGCGGGTGCAGCCCTAGATAAGGCAAAAAGACAAAAAAAAAGAAAAGAAAAGAAAATTCAAATGGCAGGTGTGATGAAGAGCCACAGTTGCTGGCTGGCCCGCCCTCACCTATGCCTTACTTCCCATTAAAAAAAAGAGGAGGCAACCAGTTTTCAACTCTTTAAGCTTCATTCCTGTTGTTACCTCTGTGCTGCTGAATCGTAAGATTCTCTTTCTAGTCATTAATTAAATGTAGACGTTATCTATTGAATCTAATATAAAGATTGAGAGAGTATTCTCATTTTTATTTTGAAGATTTTTTTTTT
>PVHT020000237.1:6522374-6549639 GCA_004024745.2 Catagonus wagneri | reverse complement strand
ACCTATGCCTTACTTCCCATTAAAAAAAAGAGGAGGCAACCAGTTTTCAACTCTTTAAGCTTCATTCCTGTTGTTACCTCTGTGCTGCTGAATCGTAAGATTCTCTTTCTAGTCATTAATTAAATGTAGACGTTATCTATTGAATCTAATATAAAGATTGAGAGAGTATTCTCATTTTTATTTTGAAGATTTTTTTTTTCTAGGGCCGCACCCGCGGCATGTGGAGGTTCCCAGGCTAGGGGTCTAACAGGAGCTGTAGCCGCCGGCCTTCGCCACAGCCACAGCCACGCGAGATCCGAGCCGTGTCTGCCACCTACACCCCAGCTCACGGCAACGCCGGAGCCTCAATGAGCAAGGCCAGGGATGGAACCCACATCCTCATGGATACCAGTCAAGTTCGTTTCTGCTGTGCCACAACGGGAACTGCTAGGAAAGGTTTTTAACAGAGAAGCCACGGGGTGATATTTGCCTTTGGGAAATGTTGGTTCAAAAGTGAGGTGAGGAGTAGGTTTAAATGAGAGGGGAGAGGGTGCGGGGTGGCCTGGGTGGTATGGGTTTGCATTAGGTAATGGCCTTGGGTGTGGCCCTTAAAAAAAAAAAAAAATCGAGGGACCCTCTGGTCAATAAATGAGTGTATGTTGCGTAGAAGCTTGACCAGAGGACCGCTAAAGGCACTTTCAACTCCAAAATGTTCTTAGCCTATTATGATATAAAGAAGATGTCGTAAAGGAAACAGGAAGTTACAGCAGCACACAGAAGTTCCAACTTAAAACCCAGAATAGGAGTTCCCGTCGTGGCTCAGTGGTTAATGAATCCGACTAAGAACCACAAGGTTGCGGGTTCCATCCCTGGACTTGCTCAGTGGGTTAAGGATCCGGCGTTGCCGTGAGCTGGGGTGTAGGTCGCAGACGCGGCTCGGATCCCGCGTGGCTGTGGCTGTGGCAAAGGCCGGCGGCTACAGCTCCTGTTAGACCCCTAGCCTGGGAATCTCCATATGCCGCGGGTGTGGCTCTACATAAGAAAGGCAAAAAGACAAAAAAAAAAAAAGAAAAGAAAAGTGAGGTGAGGAGTAGGTTTAATGAGAGGGGAGAGGGTGCGGGGTAGCCTGGGCGGTATGGGTTTGCATTAGGTAATGGCCTTGGGTGTTGAAGGCCAGGGGAGCATATGAGGGAACTGGGCTGCTGAAGGAACCAGATCTTGAGAACGTGTCTCTGTTAATTCGCTTCACCAAACATTCCCTTGACCCCCAGATCTTTTCATATGAAGCACGTATCTGGCTCAGTGGAGACAGGAAATCTTGAATAGTATCCCCAAAGAATAAAATGCTAAAAAATTCAGAGAAAAGCTCATGACCGCTTTGAGTTTCGGGTTTAACTCTAAAGATGCAAATGTGGTTGATTAAGGGGGAATTCTTATCAGTTCAACAGACATCAGAGAGTCTTTCATTAAAGTTAGTCCCCTTGTCCATTTTTTATTTTTTAAATGATTTTTATTTTTTCCATTATAGTTGGTTTACAGTGTTCTGTCAATTTTCTGCTGCACAGCCGAGTGACCCGATCACACATACATGTAGACATCCTTTTTCTCACATTATCATGCTCCATCATAAATGACTAGATACAGTTCCCAGCGCTATACAGCAGGATCTCATTGCTTATCCATTCCGAGCCCCTGTCCATTTTTAAAACACTCAAATCTCTCTCGACTTTGAAAAGAACCTCTTCTGAGCCAAGAGCCAAACTTACACATCAGTGTGAAACCTTAGAATTCTCCTCGAAATCAAAAGAAAAAGTTTTTTTTATAGCCCGCTGCTATCACTAGTTGCTTTCATGAGGCATAACTGACAAATGAAATTGTGTTTAAAGTGTTCCTCACAATTAATATACATCGTAAAAGGCTTCCTATCTAGTTGATATATCCATCGTCTCACATAGTTATCTTTTTTTAAAGCTTGAACAATTAAGTTCTACTCTCTTAGCAGATGTCATTTGCACAACACAGTGTAATTAACCGTCACCATGTTTTATCATTAATTCCTCCAACCTTGGAGTTCCTGTCATGGCACAGTGGTTAACGAATCCGACTAGGAACCATGAGGTTGCGGGTTCGATCCCTAGCCTTGCTCAGTGGGTTAAGGATCTGGTGTTGCCGTGAGCTGTGGTGTAGATCACAGAGGCAGTTAGGATCTGGCATTGCTGTGGCTGTGGCTGTGGTTTAGGCCGGCAGCTGTAGCTCCGATTAGACCCCTAGCCTGGGAACCTCCACATGCTGTGTGTGGCCCTAAAAACAACAAAAGACAAAAAAAAAAAATTAATTCCTCCAACCTCATTCATCTTCTAGCTGAAGGCTTGTACCAGTTTCTTCCTATTTCACCTACCACCCTGTCCCTGGCAACAGTTGTCTGCTCTCTGTTTCTGGGAGTTTGACTTTAAAAAAAAAAAAATTCCCCATATAAGTGATACCACTCAGTGTCTGTCTTAACCTGTTGGAATTTATTTCACCCAGCCTAATGCCCTTAAGCGCCATCTCTATTGTCACAAATGACAGGATTTCTTTTTTTTTTCTCGTGGCTAAATAATATTCCATTGTGTATGCCTACATACACACCTTCCATCTTCTTTATCCATTATCCATCGGGGGACGCTTAGGTTGTTCCTATATCTTTGCTACTGCGAATAAAGTCGCAGTTAACATGTGGCCATGTATTCCAGATTCTGTTTTCATTTCCTTTGGATGTATACCCAGAAGCAGAATTGCTGGATCGTGCGGTGCTTCCATTGTTAATTTTCTGAGGACCTTTCTATTCTGTTTTCAATTTACATTCCGACCAACAGCCTACAATGGTTCCTTTTTCTCCACATCCTTGCCAGCACTTGTTATTTCCCGTCTTGGATGGAATGGATGGAATGGAATGGATGAGTGATACTTTGCTGTGGTTTAGAACTGCATTTACGCGATGACTGGTGCTGCTGGCACCTTTTTGCGTACCTGCCAACCTGTATGTCTTCTTTGGAAAAATATGTATTCAAGTCCATTTTTTTTTAAATCAGATTGCTTGTATTTTCTTGCTATCGAGTTGTACAAGGTACTGTTATTTTTACGGCAACTTTCACACGTGTATATTACCTTTTGTTTTCCAGAAGGAGCAGTTTTTTGTTGTTGTTTAAGCAAAAACAAATAAAAGCCCTATACAAGGGTCTTTGTGGTGGTCTTGGAGAGCAGCAAGGAAGGGGACTCTCAGGAGACGGTGGCACTCTGCAACCTGCTTTAAGGAAGGGGACCTTTGGGGACAGAGTGGTGGAGGCAGGTGTTTTAGGAAAGTCAGAGTTCAGGCGGAGCAGAGACAAAAGTCTGGGGTCTCTGGACAGCTCTGTTACTCACTGTTGGAACTGAGCAGGCAAACTCCTGCTCATAAAGGAATCTGTTGAACAAGCAAAGACGTACATGAGGGGTGGCCCCAGGAGGCTGTGGTAGCCAGAACTTAGTCCAATGTTCTCCTTTGGTTTTTATTTTTTTATTTAATGATTTTTATATTTTCCATTATAGCTGGCTTACAGTGTTCTGTCAATTTTCTACCGTACAGCAAGGAGACCCAGTCACACATACATATATATGTTCTTTTTCTCACATTATCACGCTCCATCATAAGTGACTAGATATAGTTCCCGGTGCTACAGCAGGATCTCATTGCTTATCCATTCTAAAAGCAATAGTTTGCATCTATTAACCCCAAATTCCAGTCTATCCCAATCCCTCCCCCCATCCCCTTTGGCAATCACAAGTCTGTTCTCCATGTCCATGATTTTCTTTTCTGTGGAAAGGTTCATTTGTGTCGTATATTAGATTCCAGATATAAGTGATATCATATAGCATTTGTCTTTCTCTGACTGACTTCACTTAGTATGAGAGTCTCTAGTTCCACCCATGTTGCTGCAAATGGCATTATTTTGTTCTTTTTTATGGCTGAGTAGTATTCCATTGTGTATATACATCTTCTGAATCCTTCATCCGTCGATGGACATTTAGGTTGTCAACGTTTTCCTTTAGTTGGAGTTTCACTGATGCTACTCTCCTGCCGTCCTCTAGGGGCGCCCTGACCCCACAACTCTCCCAGCAAAGTTCTTTGCTTCTCTGTTGAGTCAATTTCCTCAGGCAGTGGTGGTGGCAGTTTTCCAGACATACGCAACCAAGGTGCAGAGCTCTTTGAAAAATTCCAAAATGTTGTACAGGCACATATATGGCATAGATACAGTTAGTTCATTTCTGTATTTAATGTTATTTCATTTCTCTAATGTATTTATTTCTCCTGCTCCTTACTACCTGCTCAAAAGGAGCTGGCTTCTTTGGCAATGAAAGACAGATGCTATAGGAACATTAAGATAAAGGAAAAGGCCAGGATCCATGATCTGAATTTTAGGACGGAGGAGAGGGCACTCAAAGGTAGTTTGTTAGAACTAGAGATTAAAAAAAAAAAAAAAAGAATTCTGAGCTTCTTTGGGACCAAGACAAAAGGGAAAAGTCCCACTACTTGATAAATTTTGCAAGTTTCTCAGGAGATTTTAAATAACAACAGTACAGGAACCGGAGTCTAATCACAGGTTGTTAGCTCGCATTGTTTGCTAGGCGCGTTGGTCACCAACTCCTTTCCTGGTCTTCTCTGGTCCGTATGATTTACCCAAAACCTTTCCACCATCCCTTGGTAAGTCTGGTCCTACTGTTCCCTTAAGGCTACATCCTTGACTTCTTCGGTAGGATGCACACGCACTGAGCAGCTGCAGGATGCTTGGCAAGTGCCTTCTTTATCTCCTGCGTCCTCTCCTATGAGAGAGCATCTCTTCCTCTTTCAAAAGCCATGCCTCTCCCTGGACCAGCGAGCACACTGTTGAAGCAGCCTGCAGAAGGATGTCTAGAGGTCCCAATTTGTTGGCAGAGCAGAGGTGGTTAGCAATTCTCAGTCCTAATGAGGGGGTCACATCCTCCCCATTTTAGACCATCCCCGGGGCCTCTCAGCTCCCGCCTTGGGTGCACAATGCAGAGAGGTGACCTTGGGGAACAGAGTTCCTAAAAGGCTGAAGGGTCCTCAAAGGCGTTGAAATTAGTTGCATAATTTCATGTGGGAATTATACGTGAATAGAGTTCTGCAAAGAGGCTCTGTGGTCTTTATGTTAATCTCGGATGGGATCATAACTTCAAAAAAGTTAAGGAGCGTTATTGTAGAATTCTACTGCTGCCTTCGCGTAACGTTGCAAGGCTTTCGCTGTGCAGAAGGAAGCTGGGTTTTATTCCGTCTTTACCTTAGGACTATGTCGTCTACACTGACCGTCTGGGATAAGGCGGAGCCCTTCGTCAGAATTGGAATCCATAGAGTGTCTCTAGCCTTTGCCTATGTTGCCAAATCATAAGAACACCACAATGAGGAGTTCCCATTGTGGCTCAGGTAATGAACCCCACTAGTATCCAAGAGGATGCAGGTTCAACCCCTGGCCTTGCCGCTCAGTGGGGTTAAGGATCCGGCGTTGCCGTGAGCTGTGGTGGAGGTCACAGATGCAGCTCAGATCCTGTGTGGCTGTGGCTGTGGCGAAGGCCGGCAGCTGCAGCTCCAATTTGACCCCTAGCCTGGGAACTTAGATATGCTTCGGGTGCAGCCCTAAAAAGACAACACCAGCAAACGAACAAACAAAACAAAACAAAAAACCCACAGTGAATTTCTGCAGTGCCCTATGGTTTATAAGATATGTCTGAGGAGTTCCCTTCGTGGCTCAGTGGTTAACGAATACGACTAAGAACCATGAGGTTGCGGGTTCAATCCCTGACCTTTCTCAGTGGGTTAAGGATCCGGCGTTGCCGTGAGCTGTGGTGTAGGTTGCAGACGCGGCTCGGATCCCGCATGGCTGTGGCTATGGCGAAGGCCGGCGGCTACAGCTCCTGTTAGACCCCTAGCCTGGGAACCTCTATATGCTGCGGGTGCGGCTCCACATAAAGGCAAAAAGACAAAAAAATAAATAAATAAAATAAAATATGTCCGAATAAACTATCTGATTTGGTCTTCACAGTGACCCTAGGAGGTAAGCATTACAGTCTCCGTTTTACAGATGAGAGACCCCAAGTTCAAGGAGTTGTAGTGCCTGATTCAAGGTTTCTCTAGAGCTGGCAAATGCTGGGTCTATCCTGGAACCTGAACTCTGTGATATGTTTGTATTCGACCTACCGGGAACCGCAGCGTGATGGGAAAAGCTGGCCTTTCAGCATAGCTGAAACTGTCCCAAGCCACTAAAACCTCTTCCTGTTAGCTTAGCCTTCTTAACTCAATGCTCCGAAATGTGACCTCAGCCCCTCCGGTATACACACCGCAAAGTATGGCTCACAAGACATGCATAAAAAGTGACTTGCTAGGTGACAACTCAGGGTATTCGTGCACACACTATATGGATATTAAGCCTTGGGTACATGGGCTAATGCCCTGCTCAGAGGCTGAGCCACAGGGGCCAGTACGAGGCGGGTGGTAGTGGTGATGGAGATGGCAGGGGGAGCTTGTCTTTGACTTGGGTAAACTTGAGCCGCGTTAGATCACTTGCTCGAAAGCATTTGCCTCTCGGTCCATCAGAAGGCGCTTCTTACCTTGTACCTCTTGCCACAGGAGGCCTATGTGACTCACCAGGATAAAATCCGGCTGGTGGGAGAGCTGATGACCGTCTTCGGGGCTGTGGTTATCCTGTTCCTAGAGGTGAGGTGCGGCCAGATCCCGGCTGAGGCCAATCCCCTGGGGCCTCAAGCCTGAACTGCAGTCTACACCGCTATTTTCTGTTTTGTGTTCTCCTGGCCTTTTCCCAGATCCCAGATATCTTCAGGGTCGGTTTCTCTCGCTACTTCGGACAGACTGTCCTCGGGGGACCATTCCATGTCATCACGTGAGCATCCTTGCTTCCGGCCCCCTGCCTTCCCTTGCCAGAAATGTTGCAGGTCTCCCATTCCCTCTCTGGGGACCCTGACATCCGGGGAGTTTTCTCCAGTGGGTTTGTGTGTGTGACTGTGTGCTTAGGTATAAAGACTGAGCTGAGTGTGTGTGCGTGGGGGGGCACGCAAGTCAGCGCCGTGCTGGAGGGGCCCAGACTCTTTCCATCCCTCCTCTCACTCCTCCCTCCATCTCCCTGCTGTCCCCCGCCACCAGCATCACCTATGCCTCCCTGGTGCTGGTAACCATGGTGATGCGTCTTTCCAACACTGACGGCGAGGTGGTACCCATGTCCTTCGCCCTGGTGCTGGGCTGGTGCAGTGTCATGTACTTTGCCCGAGGATTCCAGATGCTGGGTCCCTTCACCATCATGATCCAGAAGGTCAGTGCCTCCCCCCGCCCCGCCCCGCACTTTCCTTGGCCCTTCCCAGACGGAGGGAGGGAGTGGGGGCGAAAAGGAAAGTGCTGCTGGGAGTGGGTCTGGTGGGTCTGGTGGAACTACAGTGGCTTCTGATACATCAGCGACAACGACAACGGAGGCTGAGAGGCAGGTGGAAAATGGATTCCCCCCCCCGCCCCCCTGCCACCTGCCCTCTCCTCTCTGTTTTTTGTAGATGATTTTCGGAGACCTGTTGCGTTTTTGCTGGCTGATGGCTGTGGTTACGCTGGGATTTGCCTCAGGTAAGAGCACCGCTCTCCTCCATCAGACCATCTAACCCAGGTCTCCAGGAGGGGCCCTCTCTCTCTGGCTCTCCTTTCTCAGTCCTCATTTGCACTCCCTTTGCTTTTTCTTCTCCCACTCCCCCCCCCCCCCCCCCCCCGGTGGAAAGTGCATCAGAAAACATTCATATCTGTGGGATCGAGGTCACTCAGGTTGGCCTAGAAAGTAGACCCATGTGCTCTGAATTTTGAGGCCAATAGCATTCAAGATCTTTCAAGATCTTTGGGGAGAGCAGGATATTAAACAGGAAAGACTGGCCAGTGGTGAAAAGTGCCGGAGGCAAACAGATCATCCAGTGTGTTACCCCTGTGTTGACAGAAGAAACAGAAAACGGTCAATAATACATCAAGTGCCCCTTTTTTTTTTTTCCCTATGGGTGGTCAAAGTTGAAAGAAAGGAATTTGCCAAAGGAAGTACAGAAAAGGGGTTTGGAGAGTTTGAAGGAATGAAAGAGGAAAGCAGAAGGCTTTGAGCTTCCCAAGAGAGGCCCGGAGAAGAGAGACAGACGGGACCCCGTTCTGGGCCCAGGCACAGGGGGAGAGGGCCGCGGAGCGGGGAGAGGGGAGGGGAACAGAACAGACGAGACGAGGTGGAAATTCGTAGGGAAAGATGGGGAGAGAGGAAGGAAGAGCGACAAATGGAGACTCAAAACCACTCCTCTGGAGGTCCCGTTGTGGCTCAGTGGTTAACGAATCCGACTAGGAACCATGAGGTTGCGGGTTTGATCCCTGGCCTTGCTCAGTGGGTTAAGGATCCGGCGTTGCCATGAGCTGTGGTGTAGGTCGCAGACGTGGCTTGGATCCCGCGTGGCTATGGCTGTGGCGAAGGCTGGCGGCTACAGCTCCTGTTAGACCCCTAGCCCGGGAACCTCCATTTGCCGGGTGCAGCCCTAGATCAGGCAAAAAGACAAAAAAAAAACCACCCCTCTGTGTCTGAAGCTGAACCTCCAGACAGGTGGATGAACTGGATGATGTGTGTGTGTGTGTGTGTGAAGATCCCTAACCCTAAACACCAAGAGGACAAAGGATGGAACTCCTGTGCTAGGCATTTGCCCACCTAACAGAGGTTCGCCCAAAACGCTGGACCAAAAAAAAAAAAAATACACCAAGATCTGAACTCTGAGAGGGTAAAACTGTGATAGGCTGCCTGTTCAGAGTATTCCTAGTGCCTTCTTCCTCTCCACCCTCTCCAGCTGTGTCTACACATATACAAAATGAGGAGTCTTTGAGAGGTTCTAATGTTGCAATTAGTTTCCAGGGTGCCCAGTACCATTTAGTAAGCTACCCGTTGAGCAGGGAAATCTTTTTCTGATGATTCAGGCTTGCCCAGGAAATCTCAGAGTGATGGATGGTTGTCTAGAGGCCAGTGAGTTTTGCTTTGTTTTGTTTTGTTTTGTTTTTCCCTAGGGCTATGCCCCCGGCATATGGAAGTTCCCAGGCTAGGGATTGAATCTGAGCAGCCACTGCCGTCCTACACCACAGCCACGGCAACGCCGGATCTGAGCCACATCGGCCGGATCTGACCTGCACCATAGCTTTCAGCAACGCCATATCCTTAACCCACTGAGCCAGGCTAGGGATCAAACTGGCATCCTCATGCATACTAGCTGGGTTCTTAACCCGCCGAGCCACAGTGGAAACCCCAAGTAGATTTTTTTTTAAGGCACTTTGCTTTCAGCCTTTTCATGTACTTAGTTCTTTAAATTTGTTGGAGGGTCCATGCATTCTTATAAAAACTTGCCTTTTTAAATATCTGGTTTTCTAAAATGTAAAAAATAGTAAAGCAACTTATATATTTATTTATTTTGATTTTAGGGCCGCACCTGTGGCACGTGGACGTTCCCAGGCTAGGGGTCTAACTGGAGCTGGAGCTGCCGGCCACGCTCACAGCCACGGCCACAGCCGCACAGGATCCAAGCAGCGTCTACCAGACCTATACCGCCATTCAGTGCAATGCTGGATCCTGTAACCCGCTGAGCAAGGCCAGGGATCAAACCCCAGTCCTCATGGACGCTGGTTGGGTTCATTGCCGCTGAGCCATGACGGGAACTCTGTAAAGCGACTTATTATGTATACACGTTTTGCAAAATTCTGAGTGTTACCATAATCCAGGGTGATGAGCTTGGCAACGGGACTTGGGCAGCGTCAGCCAGGTCCCCAGGTAAAGCGTGACCTCCGTGTGTAATTCACACACCTCCATGTACGTGCGTGCGTGTGCCCGTGTGCAAAGGAATGGAGGGGTACACTGCAGGTTGAATGAATGCTCACCAGGCCCTTGCTTATCGTGATAACTCCCAATTTCCCGATCTCCGTGCTCCCTTCCTGGGCGGAGCAGCGTTCTTTATCATTTTCCAGACAGAGGATCCGTCCAAACTGGGGCAGTTCTACGACTACCCCATGGCTCTGTTCAGCACCTTCGAGCTGTTCCTCACCATCATCGACGGCCCCGCCAACTACGACGTGGATCTGCCCTTCATGTTCAGCATCGTCTACTTCGCCTTCGCCATCATCGCCACGCTGCTCATGCTCAACCTCCTGATCGCCATGATGGGCGACACACACTGGCGGGTGGCCCACGAGCAGGATGAGCTCTGGAGGGCCCAGGTGAGCCTCTTTGTTTTTTTTTTTCTTGGTCTTTTTGCCTTATCTAGGGCCGCACCTGCGGCATATGGAGGTTCCCAGGCTAGGGGTCTAACAGGAGCTGTAGCCGCCGGCCTTCGCCACAGCCACAGCCACGCGGGATCCGAGCCGTGTCTGCAACCTACACCACAGCTCACGGCAACGCCGGATCCTTAACCCACTGAGCGAGGCCAGGGATCGAACCCGCAACCTCATGGTTCCTAGTCGGATTCGTTAACCACTGAGCCACGAAGGGAACTCCTATTCTGGGTTTTAATTTGGAACTTCTGTGTGCTGCTGTAACTTCCTGTTTCCTTTACGACGTCTTCTTTATATCATAATAGGCTGAGTGCCTTTAGCGGTCCTCTGGTCAAGCTTCTACACAACATACACTCATTTATTGACCAGAGGGTCCCTCAATTTTTTTTTTTTTTTTAGGGCCGCACGCGCAGCATATGGAGGTTCCCAGGCTAGGGGTCTAATTGGAGCTGCAGCTGCCGAACCTACACCACAGCCACAGCCGCAGTGACGCGGGATCTGAGCCACATCGGCGACCTACACCACAGCTCGTGGCAACACTAGAGCCCTAACCCGCTGAGCAAGGCAGGGATCGAACCCGCAACGTCACGGTTCTTAGTCGGATTCTTTTCCAGTGCTCCACGATGGGAACTCCCTTGATAGCTTTTTTTAATGCTGATAAGGACCTGATTGTCGTGCAGATTTGGCTAGAGGTTGGGAGGAGAGGCCTTTTTCACACGTCAAAAGTTTTGTCATTAGAAAAGTCCGTAGTGCATTAAACTGGAGCTTATCTTTCTACAATTCTGTTCTTAGAATAGAACTGGGCTCAGTTCTCGTATCATGCAGACCGTACTCACTCCTGCATATGAGCACCGCTCAGATATTTGAAGACAGCCGTCTTTAATCCCCTCAGACTTTTCGTTCATGAGCAGTAACGATGTGGCACCTGCTCCGTGTTGGGACGTGTCTGAGAGCTGGGGACCCGACACACACAGACGGAGTCTGTGCCCCCTTGGAGCTTACAGTCTGGCTGGAAAGGCAGACAGCAAAGAAACGGCTTCAGAGAGCTGCACAATTGCAATGGCAAATGTATCAAAGAGCAGCAGGACATGCTAAGAATGGGGCACAGCTGGAAAGTTAGGCAGTGATTTCTTGATGGAGTGACATCTAAGATGGGTAATAATCCATTAAGAGGAAGGAGGGGAGGAGTTCCCGTCGTGGCTCAGTGGTTAACAAATCCGACTACGAACCATGAGGATGTGGGTTTGATTCCCGGCCTCGCGCAGTGGGTTAAGGATCCGGCGTTGCCGTGAGCTGTGGTGTAGGTTGCAGACGCGGCTCGGATCCCGCGTGTCTGTGGCTGTGGCCAAGGCCGGCAGCTACAGCTCCTGTTAGACCCCTAGCCTGGGAGCCTCCATCTGCCGCGGGTGCGGCCCTAGATAAGGCAAAAAGACAGAAAAAAAAAGAGGAAGGAGGGGAAAAGCAAACTCAAATAGGCTTTAAAAGGGTTGGGCGGAGTTCCTGTCGAGGCTCAGAGGTAACGAACCCGACTAGTATCCAGGAGGATTCGGGTTTGATCCCTGGGCCCCCTCAGTGGGTTAAGAATCCCGCGTTACTGTGAGTGATGGTGTAGGCCGCAGGTGCAGCTCTGATTCGACCCATAGCCTGGGAACTTACCTATGCTGTGGGTATGATCCTAAAAAGACCAAAAAATAAAATAGAATAAAGTGGGGGGGGGGCTGTAAGGGGGAGGGTGTGTCGATCCTCATAGCTGGAGAGTTTAAGGAATCAAACTAGCTTTATGCACGTCTGGCCAGAGTCTGGATTTTCCATGCATTACATCCGTTTCTCTGTTCTTCTCTCTTCTGTCCTGACTCTTCTAAGTCACTCGCTCGCATCGCATTGGGAAGCTCGAAACTCCCAAAGAAATGAGCAGGTGCTCTGTGTTCCAAATTGCGAGGGCCCCTTTCTTATTGGATCCTGTGCCCCTCCGGATGCTGTGGGTAGCAGCCTTCGAAAGCGCATCTGCCCCCGGGACCCGTCTCCTTGCGACACGTCTGATCAGAGGCGCATCCCTGAATTTAAGGTTAAGGGCAAGGCTCGGACAGCGGTGGAGGTGGAGGTGGTGGAGGCTGGGGGCGAACAGATGAACTAACCAGGCCTGGGGGGCGTCCAGTCTGTTCTAACTGATGGTTTGAGAGAGGAGGAGGCGTGGTGCTGTAAATGGAGGCTGGGCTCTGTTAACCGGGGGAAGGTACGGGCCGAATTATGGTGCAAGGAGAAATAACCAGTCATCCTTTTCAAGATAAAGACAAAGGGCTATTCAGGGAAAGGGAATAGGATGAAAAGCTCTGAGGCTGAAGGGAGCTTGGTGTAATGAAGAAACAGAGAGGAGGCCGAGGGGAGCGTGGCGTACTGAGACGGATGGTGAGCGGTGAGGACCAAGTGGAGAATGGAGCTAATTTGAGAATTGTTCGTTCCTCTGGTTACTCAAGCTTCCTGACCCAATCCATCCTGACGGACCCCTCTGCTCAGGCCTAATAGATCGTGGGCTTTATGGACCTCTCCAAAGGTCTTTTACTTATTTTTTTAGGGCTGCACCTGCAGCATATGGAAGTTCCCAGGCTAGGGGTCGAATCAGAGCTACAGCTGCCAGCCTACACTGCAGCCACAGCAATGCCAGATCCGAGCGGCCTCTGTGACCTACACCACAGCTTGCGGCCACGCTGGATCATCAACCCACCGAGGAAGGCCAGGGATTGAGCCCGCGTCCTCGTGGACACTAGTTCAGTTCTTAGGCTGCTGAGCCACAGTGGGAACTCCAAAAAGTCTTGCAATGATTGGAAGAATGCAAGCTAAGGCAGGGTCATGCCTTGCCTTGGTTGGCATTCTTCACTATAAATGGCATCTAAACTGGAGTCGGGTCTTTTAGCAAATACGCAGTCGGCCCATATTAGGCCCGGGATCAACTAGAACCCCTGCATTTTTGTTGCGTGACCGACTTGGCTGCACTCTTTTACACTTTCTCCCGTGCGCAATGTGTCACTTTAGTCCTCTACAGAAATCTAGGACCTTACACTGGTTTTCTTAAATTTGACTTAGTGGATTTTGACCAGCATTCTAGACTGGTGAGGTCATTTTTATATTGTTTTGTCGTCTTGGCATATCAAGTAACCCCTCCCAGTTTTGGGTCACAGACGTCTTTGATAAGCTTGTCATCTACGTTTCATCCAAAGTCATTAATGAGGGCTGGGCAAGGGACAGATCACGTGACATGCCACTAGAATTTTGCCTGCCAAGTTTGCGATCATTAACCCACAGTTTTCCTTCCCAGGATACAGATATCTCCTAAACGGGCAAACAACTCCGTGAGTACAGGCAGCATCATTTCATCCCCAAGATCATAGAGATACTATGTAATCATTTTATTTAACTCAAGGTAACTGGTCTATGACTTTTGCTTGGAAAAGAGAAACAAGAATAGTTCAGAGTGACTCATTTTCCGTGCATCTGAACAGCAGTGTCAGGGTCACTCTTTTGCTCAGAACGCTCATAAACTTGGCTCTCCTTTGTGCTGAGTGATGCACGCACAGGCCAGGGGATGGTTCATTGCCGTCACCTCCACCAGCCTCTGCTGTCTTCAAGGTTCCTCTTGGGTCCCTCTGTCAGTAGCCTTCATGTTTTCTGAACCTCGAGACTTTTTCTCTTTTCTTTTCTTTTCTTTTTTTTTTTTGGGGCCACACCCACAGCCAATGGAGGTTCCCAGGCTAGGGGTCAAGCTGCTGGCCTTCGCCACAGCCACAGCCACACTGGATCCGAGCCACGTCTGCGACCTACACCACGGCTCACGGCAACGCCGGATCCTTAACCCACCGAGCAAGACCAGGGATCGAACCCACATCCTCACGGATACTAATCGGGTCCATTACCACTCTGAGCCAACGATGAGAACTCCTCGTGGCTCCTTCCGAGTTCTTCCTCCATCTCTTGCCTCTTCTAGGTCGTGGCCACCACGGTGATGCTGGAGCGGAAGATGCCCCGTGCCTTGTGGCCTCGCTCTGGCATCTGTGGGTACAAATACGGGCTGGGAGACCGCTGGTTCCTGCGGTGAGTGACAGTCCTGTGTGAACCGTCCACTGGTGTGAGGCTGTGGGGACACGGGTGACCAGCCCCACATCTGTGACCCTTTTTTCCATTCTTGAGATCCCAGATTGGACCCAAAGGGGGTGTCATCGCTCTGTAGAGTGAGACTGTGTTAGCCTGTTTGGGGCAGGGGATGGGGCTGAAGTGGAGGGGCACAGAGCATGCTGGGAGTCGATGCCAGGCTGTGAGCGCTCAAGGGCGGTGCTGCAGGACCCGCTACAAACAGGTGTCCGCGCTCAGGTGTGGGCAAGGGTTACCCAACCCGGGGGAAGGTAGGGGCCGAAATATGGTGCAAGGAGAAATACCAATCATCCTTTTCAAGATAAAGACAAGGGGCTGTCCAGGGAAAGGGAATAGGATGAAAAGCTCCTATCATTTCCACCTGACCCCCACTTCTAGAATATTCTTGCCTTGAAGCTAAGCTGCTCATTGGTACTCTACCTTCAGCTCCTCCTGACCCAGCTCTCTTCCCTCCTTTATTTCCTGAAGTGCCTGTCCTCATCCTTAGGATACATTTTTTTTAAATCTTATTATTTTATTTTTTTAATTATTTAATGAATTTTATTACCTGTGCGGGTATACAAAAATCATCACAACCACATTTTATAGCTTTTCCATCCCAAACCCTCAAGTGCCTCCCCTTATCCCCCCAACTTGTCTCATTTGGAAACCATAAGTTTTTCAAAGTCACGACACATTTCTTGTTTGTTTATTTATTTATTTATTTATTGCCTTTTTTGCCTTATCTAGAGCCGCACCCGTGGCATATGGAGGTTCCCAGGCTAGGAGTCTAATAGGAGCTGTAGCCGCCGGCCTTCGCCACAGCCACAGCCACGCGGGATCCGAGCCGCGTCTGTAACCTACACCACAGCTCACGGCAACGCCGGATCCTTAACCCACTGAGCGAGGCCAGGGATCGAACCCGCAACCTCATGGTTCCTAGTCAGATTCGTTAACCACTGAGCCACAACGGGAACTCCAACATTTCTTTTTTAATCCGTGCTGTTTTCTCTTCCGTACTCACCCACCGTCACCCAACACACACACCCAAGCCCTACTCCCCTGGGAACCCTGAACGCCCAGGCTTCTTGATCTCTTTCCCAGTTTATTCTCCATCTCACTCCACTTCCCTTTATTGCATCTTGAGGCTCTCCTAGTCGACTCTGCCCACCTCCCCCACTCCTTTCCTCTCGCTCCTGTCGCCTTCTGGGCCCCCTTCACTTCCGCTTCTCCCCAGGGCCCATCTCTGCCTAGCTCGGCTGAGTCCTCTTCTCCCCCCCGTCCCGTCTTCAGGGTGGAGACCAACCAAGATCAGAACACGCTGCGAGTGCGTCGCTACGTGGAAGCTTTCAAGGGCTCAGACAAAGAAGAAGGACAGGAGCGTCTCTCCGAGAAGCAGCCCTCGGTGGGCGAAAGTGGGACTCTAGCCGGGGCCTCCCTGGCCCTCCCCACCCCCTCCCTGTCCCGGACCACGTCTCACAGCAGCAGCAGTCACCGAGGCTGGGACATCATTCGCCGCAACACCCTGGGACACTTGAATCTCGGGCTGGACCTTGGAGAGGGGGATGGAGAAGAAAGCATCTATCACCTTTAGGATCGTGCTATTCTTATCCTGACTCCAGGTAGGCCTGCGGAGGGCGGGGGCAGAGACGGAGACGCCGCCTTGGCCGGCACCCGGCTTTCGTGCCTGTTAATCCGGCGCGGGATGAACAGAACGGTTCCCAAAGAGCCCGGTCCCGCTCTTCACAGAGCCAAGCCGGGGCCCTGCGTAGCTTCTGACTCCTGGAAGTCCCACATCTTGGGAAAAGAAGGTATTTTTTGGAGCCAAGTCAGACCCGGCCACTGAAGACCTGAGGCAGGGATGCAACACCAAAACTGGGTCGTCTCCCTTCGCCCTCTCGAGGCACCAGGTTGCAAGCTGTGAAAGGCTCCCTGGCTCCACCGGGCTTTGGGTGGCAAGAGCCAGGCAGGGCAATGAGGTTGCAGCCTCTCGCCTTTCCCTGAACCCCCCGTAGGATTCTCTACGCACCTAACGAGCCAAACCCCAGCTAGAAGACTGCGAGAAGAAAGGTTCTTTATATTTGCTTTATTTAAAAAAAAATGCATTGCGATATACATAGCATTTACCATTTTAACTATTTCTAAGTGCACCGTTCAGCGGCATTACATATATTAGTGTCGTTAGGCAACGATCGCGAGCATTTATCTATGGAAAGTTTTAAACTGAAACCCTTGTACCCACGAGACATCCCTTCCCCCTCACCCCATCCCCATGGCCCCCGATAAACCAGCATCCACTTTCTATGACTTTGACTGCTCTGGTTACCTCATATAAGTAGAATCGTATGCTATTAGTCCTATTGTGCCTGGCATCTTTGACGTAGCACAGTGTTTTCAAGATCCATCCACTGACATAGTGTGAGTCAGAATTGAATTCCTCTTAAAGGTCAAATAATATTTCATTGTACGTGTGCGCCACCACATTGTATTTATCCATTCATCCGTTGATGCACATTTGTGTCATTACTGCCTTGGACTAGTGTGAATAATACTGCTAAGGGCCATTGGTATACAATTATCTGTGCAAATTCCTGCATTCAGTTTCTTTGGGTTTGTAATTAGAAGTGGAACGGTTGGGTCTTACGGCAAGTCTCTGCTTAATTTTTTTTCAGGAACACTCTTTTTCGCAACGGCTGGGCTATTTTATGCTTCCTCGATAATTACACAGTGTTCACATTCCTCCCCATCCTTGCCCACACTTGCTTCTTTCTGTCTTTGTGATAATAGCCATCCTTATGGTTATGAGGTCATATCCCATTGTGGCTGCAACTTGCGTTTCCCCAGTGACGTACAACTTGGAGCATCTTTTCACGAGCTCATTGGCCATCTGTGTATCTTTTTCTTGGAGAAATTTCTTTTCGAATCCTTTGCCCGCTTTTGAATTGTTGCGGGGGCGGGGGGTTGATTGTAAATTTTGAGTTGTCCTATCCTTGTTTTTGAGACTGAGTCAAGTGTGTGTATCTCATTTGCATCCTGGCGTGTTTTTAAATATATGCGGTCAGTTATTTCTTTTTTGGGGTGGGGGGAGCGCACCCACGGCATATGGAAGTTCCCAGACTAGGGGTCGAATCAGAGCTACAGCTGCTGGCCTACGCCACAACCACAGCAATGCAGGATCCACGCTGTGTCTGCAGCTGACACTGCAGCTCGGGGCAGCATGGGATCCTTAAGCCACTGAGCAAGGCCAGGGATCGAACCGGTGTCCTTGTGGATACTAGTCAGATTAATTATTCCTTTCTGTCCTTGGAAGGTACTATCATGTCTTTTCTGGGACCAGCCCTGGACTACCTCTGAGGTTGTCTGTTAGCGGCTACACATCCTTCTGTCTGGAGGAGGCAGGTTCTCAGCTATGTTTCCTGCAACAGCCGTCTTCTAATTCCATCTGCACCGGCCCTTTCGCTGAGCTCTGAATGACAGCAGTAATAGCACACGGGCCATCCCTTTCCAGGAAGGAGACTGGAAGCTAGGTGTCCAGGGCACCCATTACAGCTTCACTTTTGTCTCCAGCCCTTCTCATCCCAGCCCTATCATCACCCTCACCAAAAAGCTGTAAGAACTTTTAAGAGGCCTGTGGTCTAAAATAGCAGAGAGGTAAGTGAGATTTGCGAAACTGCAGACAGGTTCATCCAGACACCCACGCAAAGTACAGATGAGTGTGGAAAGGTATGGGAGCACAGAAATATGCACGCATGCGCACGCGCGCGCACACACACACACACACACACAGGTTCATAGGTGGTTTGGTTTCTAAGCCTGCTGAGGAGTTCTCTTGTGGTGCAGCAGGGTAAGGATCTAGCCTTGTCACTGCAATGGCTCTGGTTGCTGCTATGGCCTGGGTTCGATCCCTGGCTGGGCAACTTCCACCTGCCAAAATAAAAAATAAGTGAACCTGCTCAGTCAGCGGGATTTCTCTGATTTTTCTTCCGCAACGGAAGTGCTCCCTCTCCTGTGAAAGCCAGGCTCCCGTCCGTGCTCCAGTTTTCCTTCTGTCTCTTCAGGCAGCTCTGCCATTGCTGTGCCCCCAACCCTTCTCATTCCTTTTTTTTTTGTCTTTTTGCCTCATCTAGGGCCGCACCCGCAGCATGTGGAGGTTCCCAGGCTAGGGGTCTAACAGGAGCTGTAGCCGCCGGCCTACACCACAGCCACAGCCACACGGGATCCGAGCCGCGTCTGCAACCTACACCACAGCTCACGGCAACGCCGGATCCTTAACCCACTGAGCAAGGCCAGGGATCGAACCCGCAACCTCATGGTTCTTGGTCGGATTCGTTAACCACTGAGCCACAACGGGAACTCCCCTGAGCCTTCTCATTCTTGCTTCTTCCAGCTCTCCCTCCCCCTCCACCAGTGCAACCAGTCAGCCAATAACCACGCTCTTCTCTTTTCCGTTTTCCAAGACATTGCAATCCCCCTGCATCAACTCCCATTTCTCCTTTTAGCTCCTGCCCCCTGTCTTTTTACTCCCTCTTCAGGGCCAGACTTCTTAAGAGAAAATGCCACTGTCTGCTGGCCTAACATTGAGCACTCACCCCGTGACGATGTGACCTTGACCCCTCCACGCTGCTGATAGCACTCTCCTCAAGTTTATCTACCTGTAGCTAAACCCACTGAATAATCTGAGTCTTGCACAAACTCTCCCCTAGCATCGGGCAGCTCGTGCATCATTCACCCCCTCTCTGCATATGCCTAGTGTACTCTCACTCACAAGCTCCTATAACTCTGCCTGTTCCACTTCTGCGAACCCCTTAACTATTTTTTTTCAGTCCACAGGCTGTTTTCCTCACCCCCTGAAAAGATCCAGCAACCTCCATAGATGGTATTACACACATACACACACATACACTCATAATTCCAACTCCTTATCTCCACCTTAGATCTGTCTCCTGAGCTCCAGGCACAAACAGCCTAGACACCTGCCTATTGGACAGCTCTACCCGGATATTTTACAGACACCTCGAAGTCAGCATGTCCCCAACTGAACAGCTTTTCTTCCTCACCAAACCTGCTCCTCCACCGGTGTTTCCAACCACGTAAGTAGGCAGGAGTCATCCCTGCCACCTGTCACAGCTGTCAGATGCAGTCAGTCTCGCGTCTTGGGGATCCTATTCCCCAAAACATCCCCTTCGATAAAGAACCCCTTCCTTTTTTTTTTTTTTTCTTGCTTTTTTAGGGTCCAAGATGCAGGGCATATGGAAGTTCCCAGGCTAGGGGTAGAATTGGAGCTATAGCTGCCAGCCTACACCACAGCCGTAGCAACGCCAGACCCAAGCCGCATCTGCCCCCTACACAGCAGCTCATGGCAACGCCAGATCCCTAACCCACTGAGCGAGGCCGGGATCAAACCCGCATCCTCATGGATACTAATTGGATTCGTTTCTGCTGCACCACGACAGGAACTCCCAAGAATCCCTTCTGATTAGATAATACGTCGCATGGCACAAAATTCAAGGAGAAAAAAAAGCAACCCTATCTATTTTTCCAGCCCCACAGGTTTTTCCTCCTCCCCCCTGCCCCCCTGCAACCAGGAACATTCACTAATAACTGCCTGCTCTTTATCCTTTCACAAATACTCTGTGCACATTTGAGAATACGTATGTAAATATTCCTTGAAAAACACAGCTAAATGGAAAGTATATTAGAAAAACAATTCTTGCTTTTTTCATTTAATATATGTATTTTTTAATTACCGAATGAATTTTATTACATTTATAGGTGTACAACCAAATTTTATAGCATTTCTATCCCAAACCCTCAGTGCATCCCCCCACCCCCGAACAAGTCTCATTTGGAAACCATAAGCATAAGTTTTTCAAAGTCTGTGAGTCAGTATCTGTTCTGCAAAGAAGTTCATTGTGTCCTTTTTTCAGATTCCACATGTAAGTGGTAGCATTTGATGTCGGTGTTTCATTGTCTGACTGACTTCATTTAGGGTGATAATTTCTAAGTCCATCCATGTTGCTGCAAATACGGTTATTTCTTTCCTTTTGATGGCTGAGTAATATTCCATTGTGTATAAGTACCACATCTTCTTTATCCACTCCTCTGTCGATGGACATTTAGGTTGTTTCCATGACCTGGCTATTGCATAGAGTGCTGCAATGAACACTGGTACATGTGTCTTTTCGAGTCATGGTTTTCTCTGGATAGACGCCCAGGAGTGGGATTCATTTAATATATTTTTGAAGGCCGTCTCATTTGTCTCTACCTCCCCAGAGTCGATTGCCATTCTTCCAAACCGGGCCCCTGACCTCCATTCTGGGAGTGGGTTCTGACCAGCTCTCTTTGTGCTTGCTCACAGGCTTGGTTTTCTCCCATCTTGAGTCCACACTAGAGCCGGATTGAGCTCTGTAAGATTCAACTCCTACCTCAAGCTGTGATATTCTAGATGCCCCGCCATGAGCCTCCTCACACCTGCGTCTTCTCAGCCTGTTTCACTAAGATGAATTATTGGTTCCTGTTTTCTTCCCCTTTTCAGCCTTCACAATTTCTAGCCTTTTCTACATCTCCGCCCAGCCTCCCTTCCAGCTCTGTAACTTCAGTTCATCGTATTGGTTTCAGCTTAACAATCGTATAGTGTGCGTGTGCGTGTGTGTGTGTGTGTGTGTGTGTGTGTGTGTGTAAGGGCTCCCTTTCCCACAGGACAGGTTAGTGTCTGTTCTATTTCCAAGTCACTTATATTTTCTTTTTTTTAACCCCTGCTCCTTTTTTTTTTTTTTTTTAGCTTTTTAGGGCCACACCCAAGGCATATGGAGGTTCCCAGGCTAGGGGTCGAATCAGAGCTGCAGTAGTCTGCCTAAGCCACAGCCACAGCAACGCAGGATCCCAGCCGCATCTGTGAACTATGCCACAGCTCACGACAACCCTAGATCCTTAACCCACTGAGCAAGGCCAGGGATCGAACCCACAGTCTCATGGTTCCTAGTCGGATTCATTTCCGCCATGCCACAATGGGAACTCCCTATTTTCTTTTTAAATAGCATACCCAGCACTTTATTGTACTTACTTTTTTTTTTTTTTTTGGCTTCACCTGCGGCATTTGAAAGTTCCCAGGCCAGGAACAGAGCCTGGAAACTATACCACAGCTGCAGCAACAGCGAATCCTTAACCCACTGTGCCAGGCTGGGGATAGAACCTGTGCCACCAGAGACAATGCCAGCTTCTTAACCTGCGGCACTACAGAGGGAATTCCTTTACTTACTTTTTCGTGTGTGGGCGCGCACTTTTTTTTTTTTTTAAGGGCCACACTTGCAGCATATGGAGGTTCCCAGGCTAGGGGTCAAATCAGAGCTGCAGCTGCCAGCCTACACCACAGATACAGCAACTCAGGATCCAAGGCGCCTCTGTGACCTACACCACAGCTCACAGAAATGTGGGATCTTTGACCCACTGAGCGAGGCCAGGAATCGAACCTGTGTCCTCATAGATCCTAGTCAGGTTCGTTACCACTGAGCCAGGACGGGAACTCTGTACCTTCTTTTTTACAATCTCTGTTTCCCTTAACAGACTATAAGCTCCATAAAAGGGCTGTGATGATTATCTTATTTATCATTGTGTTCCCAGAGCTTGGCATAATTCCTGGTCCGTGTGGCATGTAATAAATATTCATTAACAAAATCTATGAGTGATTGACCTGTTTTTATTCTGAGTTCTCCCAATGGACATATTTCAAATTCTTTTGACCTGTCAAAGGTGGTTAAAAAAAAAGACAAAAACCTGCCTTTCTGTGGGGTTGCAATAATTAAAGATGAGGACGCGATTGATGCGGAACCAGGTTGCAAAGGATAAAAAACACTGCAAAGCTCAGTCATCGTTGGGAAGTTTTCTCAGCTTATATGTAGGTTTGGGTGTGCAAGGGACAGAAAGAGAAAAGCTTTGGTCTCAGTTTAACCAGGCCTGAAAAATTACGAAGAAAGAGCAAAGCAGGCAGAGAATCCGAGCAGCAAGCCTCTGGGGCAAAGCTCACGAAACTGGCCGGCATGTGGTACCCGCTCAGAGAAGCACTGAAGGCAGTCCATGAGATTCCAGGTCTGCCTGCTGAAGCCCCAGTGAGAAGTGAAAAGAAAGACGCCCAGACATTGTGCTGCAACGAGGCAAGTGAGGTAAGTGAACCAGGTGCTAAATGAAGGGTTTCAAGTAGTGGGCAGACAGGTGGCCACCCCGCTCATTTAAGGGGCTGCCGAGAAAGGGATCTGGGAACGAAGTGAAAAAAATCCTGCTGTTCCCACATCAGGAAGACGCTGGGTACCCTCCCCCAAAATGCATCCCATTCCCCTCTGCCATCACCCCCCTTCTCTGGCTTCTTCGGGCTGGAGAATCATGAGGTTCTGGCTACAGGGTTCTGTGTCACCTACCAGAGGCAAGGAGGCGACGGAAGGTTCCGTATTCTCAGAAATATCTGTGGACTTTAAAAATGCGTGGCCTCGGGGAGTTCCCTTCATGGCTCAGTGGTTAACGAATCTGACTAGGAACCATGAGGTTGCGGGTTCAATCCCTGGCCTTGCTCAGTGGCTTAAGGATCCGGCGTTACCATGAGCTGTGGTGTAGGTTGCAGACGCGGCTCGGATCCCGCGTTGCTGTGGCTGTGGCGAAGGCCGGCGGCTACAGCTCCTGTTAGACCCCTAGCCTGGGAACCTCCATATGCCGCGGGTGCGGCCCTAGATAAGGCGAAAGACAAAAAAAAAAGATAAAAATGCGTTGCCTCCTAGCTGTTTGCAAAGTGTTTTATGGACAAGGTTTTGGGTGCTGGTGGCAGTGGTGGTGGCAGTCCGTGAGAACAGGTTCTGCCTGCAGCCCTCGGAAGGAAGGTCGAGGCCCTGTGCTCCCTCCCCCGACTCTGGGGCTCGCTGGGGAAATGCCAGCTGAGGTCTGGGGTGCTGCAGCTGTTGGAGGGAGCGGGGGAGAAAGGATAGGCTGAGTGGAGACAGGGCTGCCTCTGTGGGTCCTTGTGAGCGCAGACGGGGTGCACACGGGGCCTCCAAAGGCCCCTCCCACAGCCGAGATGAACGCAGAGATAAGGCCCTGACCTTGATGTGGAGGCCAGGATCATGGGCTTCTCAGGGTCAGGCTCACCTATCTCTTAATAAGAAAACGAGGGAGAAAAAAAATGTGCCAGGAAAGAACTCCTTTGACCAGATAACAGTGGCGCCACACAAATGGGGAACATACATCGAGCAGCAGTCCCTCTCCGCCCCAGGGCAGCAGCCAGGCAAGAGCTACCTGGGTGGGGCTGGACGCACCTGTTTCTCTTCACCTGCACCCCTGCTTTGTTAGCATCGAAGAGGCGGCGATTGTGGCCACGTGGCTAAGCAGGGGCGTGCACGGCCAGGCTGCAGCCAGAGGGACAAACGTGTGCCCGTGCAGTGTGCAGTGCCAGGTACCCGCGGGAGTGCACAGGCACCGATGGCTTGCTCTCCTTCTGCTGGTCGCTTGTCCAGCTCTTTCATGGTGCGTCTGGAGTCAACTGAGCTGGGCTGGCACAAGGTCCCCCCCTCCCCAAGAAACACCATCATCAGTGCCACCCTTAGAGCGTCCACCACCTCTGACTTCATCGGCCAGGAGCTACCGCAGGTGCTGCGCTCGCCGATTTTCCCTTCCCCTTGAGGAAAGCCCACCGGACAGCCAGGGTCCTTCAGGGATACGGGTACGAGTCACATCCCGATTTCCGTTTTCTTCCTCTGCCATGATTTTGGACTTGGCTCTGGGCCGTGACTTTGAACTTGGCTAACCGCCACGGTCGCCGCAGTGAAATGGCATGGAAGCCCTTCCGGTTATTCCTGCCTTCTCTTTGCTCTCCCCGACTCCTCCTGTCTCGGGCCGTCCCTCTGTTCTTCTGCATCTCTCTCCGGGCAAGGCTTTCAGATTCCGAGATGAGAAGGTCAAGGGAGGCAGACGGCTCTATCGGGCTGTGGTTCCGTGAGGATGACCTCTGACCCAGGCCTTGGCAATGGTCTCTCGCTCCCGGGGTCAGAGCCTGCAACCCCGAATGAATGGCAGGTCTCTTCTCCCCGGGGACCCTTGGGCCCCACCCCACCCTCCCCTCACAGAAACAGGTGAAGAAGGAACAGCTGCGAATTGTCCCCCCTTTCCCCGAAGTTTTAGCTCTTCATCCTCTCCCTCCCTCAGAGGGGCAACCTGGGGGCCAGGAAGGGGAGGGCCCCCGGGTCCCATGGCTTGGGCCGGTGATCAAGCCTTGTCCCGGGTTCCAGGGCAGCCAGGGACTGGGGCTCGGGGGCCCGGCGGTGGATGGAGGACGTGGCTGCAGCGACAGGTCCCTCTGCTGCACGCACGCCACCCCCTTCATCCGAGCTGTTGCTCAGCACCCACCTTCTGCAGCCAAATCACCTTTGAAGGACAGAAGCCATTTTGGGGGGCCCCCCCTGCGGTTGACGAACCCCCTCCCCTGCTCCCAGGACACACATCACCCACACACGCACGCTTCCCCTGCCAGCTTCCCTTGTTCCGCTGTCACCTCTGGTCCCCTCGCTGAGCCCCACCTTAGCCTTTGGGACCCAGGAAAGGAAGCACACCCACCACCGCAGAGCTTGCAATTTCCTTGGTGCAGATCATGCTCCGTAAACACATACACCACGTGCCGGGTCCTGGGATGGGAGAGAGGAGAGCACGGCGTGGCTTAGCCTTTTTTCTCTGAGGCTCTGCAAGCAGGCGGGAAGGGGGGCACAGTGGGGGACGGGCAGGTAAAGGGTCCGAGTTAATGCAGTGCCATTCTTGGTAGGAAGGGAGGCAGATGAGCTGAGGCTCACCTGGCAACGTGAGGATGGGCATAGAGGGAAGAAAAGAGAAAATTAGTGGAGTGGAGCTTCCAGGAATGAGCCAGAGTTTATGAACCAGGTCACGGACGTGCATCATCTTCCTGAACCCCCGGGGCGGGGGTTTGACCCCGTTACAGATGCGATTGCTCCCTGTTTAGTTCATCTGTGGTTTAAATGGTCTGTTGGGGAGGGAGAGGGGACGAGTGGTGCCGGAACCCACCCCCCCCCACCCCCCGTGTGGAGGTAATAGAAGCTAGCGGGGCTCTGGTCCCGTGAGGGGTTCTGGCCACCGGAGGGAAAGCTGGTCACCAGAAGGGCTCCGAGACACCAAAACAGCAGCAGAAGGGAGGCATGAGGGAACAGGAACAGAGGCTGTGACCGTGCACTTCACCGCGGCCAGGTACCTCCCACACCTGTCTCACCTGATGCTTACAACAGGCCGGCAGGTGAGCTGCTGTTCTCTTTTTATAGAAGCCCAGCATAGGTGAGTTCCTTGCCTGAGGTCCAGGCACTGGGCCTGGGTTCCTTTTGTAGACGGGAAACTGAGGCTCAGAGAGGGTGGGTTTCACGGCACAAGATCATTCAACCAGAGCAGAGTCTGACTTTGAACCCAGAGGAACTCTGGCCCCAAGGCCCGTGGTGATCCTCCCGTGGTCAGATTCAAGGCCTCGAGACAAGACAGTTCCGACGTCTGAGAGCTGTTTCCTGGATGGTTGCAAACACTTCCACCCAAATCAAGACAATCAGGCATATGACCCTCAGCCATTCATGTGGCACGGCTCGCCGTCTAAAGTGTTTTAAAGTTCATTATCTCCTTTGATCCTAACAACAACCCTACAGAGTAAATACGGCAGGGTTGTTATCCACACTTATAGACAAGGAAGCCGATTCTCTCAGAGGCAGTATGACTGAGGTCACAGAGTTCAGGGTGCAGAGCGGGACAATTACCAGGGCTCCTGGGCTCCCGCAGAGACCTGGCCCTTGGTGGTCCTTGCCTGTCTGTATGGACAGGTGGACCGATGCAGAGCTGGGTAAGGGGCTACCCTCTACAGCGAGACTGCAGCAAGGGCCCACACACCGGGTGGAAGTCAGAGCCGCCTCGGGTGGGTTCTAGCTCACGGGCACCCGTGTACCTCTGATGGCAAACATTTTAGTACATCCGTCTGCCACCTTCGATGACGCACGCAGGCTTGGCCACAGACCACCCCCGGGCACCTCCAAGGCACACTCCAGCAGGCTGCCCTGGGCGCTGATATCTGCTGCATTCTGGCCTATGAGCAGGAATTTTGGGCCCAGCCCTGACTGCCTACTGGTTTCTGAACTTCCCCATGGCTTGGGGACCCATCAAAGTCAGCTTTGATGAGCTGGGAATTCAGCGTGTCCTGGAGAAGGGGGAGGGGTCGGGGAGGGGAGCCGGGAGCCTGAGAACTGCCCCCCAGGGCAGAGCCTGCGGATGCTGTGCCGTTTCCTCCCCAGGGCTGAGCAGATCTGGAGCTCGCACGCTCCACCAGGGCCCGCAGGCAGGTCCCTTATGGGCAGAAGCAGAACTTGGTGCCACACTCCCCTTGCACAGGGGCCTTACACCCAGGAGGGCTCTGAGCCTAGGCAGTGGGGCGGGGGACTCAGGGGAGGTGTGAACTAGCCAAGGTCCTTTTCTCTGAGTTCTTGTTATTGCGGTGGCTAACCAGGGACCTGCCTACTTAGGTCCAGAATTTCCCAACTGCCGTCTCCCTGGAGAACAAACTCTTTGGCGTCAGCCTCTCCATTGTTCCCAGCCAGGACGCCACCTCCTGGCCCCCTGGTCTGGTCTCTCTCCGCTCCTCTCAGCCTCCCACAGCGGCCTCCCCTATTCTAGTATCTCCTTAGAATCTGCCTGGTCCCTCGGCCCCAGTCCGCTCTCCCAGCTGCCGCTCCATCAAGGGGTGAAGAGGCAGGTGGCACAGAGCTCATCCCAGGCCATGTCACCTCTCGGGGGGGGGGGGGT
>PVHT020000237.1:6506454-6522274 GCA_004024745.2 Catagonus wagneri | reverse complement strand
GCTTCACATGCAGAGCCCAGCCTCCCGGGACACACAGCAGCCCCAGAGTGGAGCAGAGGAGGGTGGAGTGCCAGCCAGCCACTCCTGCCTGGTCAGAAGGACCACAGACCTGGTCCCCAGGCCCGTCTGTCTCTGGCTGTCCAGAGCTCTGTTCTGCCCGCACTGGGGACCACAGGACCCCGCCATGTATAAAGCCACACGTCCCCGGCTTCTGCCTCCCTTCCCTCTCCACTCCGCTTGGGGGAGCATCCATGCCTGGGACTCAGAGTGACCCGATCTCACTTGAGAGATGAGTCCTTCCCGATAAGGGGGTCACTTCTGAGCTCCCTCGACTCTGCAGGTGGAAGAAGTCAGGATGGGGGGGGGGCACCAGGGGGCGGAGAGTACATTGAAAGGAACAGGAAATCTCACCAACTTGAGTCCTTATTTCTGTAGATCAGGACACTCAAAGGTAGGTGACTTGGCCAGGGTCCCACTGTGATTTCTGGCGGAAGTGGAACTGGAACACAGCTGTTCTGATTACGTATGGGTTGCTTTCTCTGCCCCTTGCAGAAGCCGGGCTCACGGGGGCACATTGGGAAAGCTCTCGGGGAGTTGTGCACGCTTCAGTGGCTGCGTTCCTGGTTGACTTCCTGGTCTGCGAGCAGGGCGCCTCAAAGCAGGTAAGGTGGGTGAAAGCGGATGGGAAGAGGTGGCAGAGCAGAGGGGTCTTCTGGCTGAGGAAGCGGGGAGCCCCGCCGTCGTCTGTGCAGGAAGACAGAGGGGAGGAAAGGGGGTAAAGAAGCTGCAGGAAGCCCAGCCAGCAGGACCAGAGGTTCTGCCCCGGGAAGCCTGTGGTCTCAACATCCTTCTGCATCCTGCTCTCTCTCCAGAGGGGCCACACTGGGGAATCCAAGTCCTGACCCCAGGCTGCAGAGACCTCAGGAGAGAGTGAGGATCCATAGAGATATGTCTTTTTAGGGCCGCACCCGCGGCACTTGGAGGTTCCCAGGCTAGGGGTCAAATCAGAGCTGCAGCTGCCGGCCTACAGCACAGCCACAAGCTACAGCCAGGCCAGATCCGAGCCATGTCTGTGACCCACACCACAGCTCTCAGCAACACCGGATCCTTAATCCACCGAGCGAGGCCAGGGATCGAACCCGCGTCCTCGTGGATACTAGTCCAATTCATTTCCGATGAGCCACGATGGGAGCTCCTGAGGGTCGAATTAGAGCACTAAGGGGCTCCCTCTAAAGCTTCAGGCCCCTCACAAACCACGAGAGCCAGTACCCACATCTCCCCAGACCAGCATCCAGTCCCTCCGCGGCCACCTCCTAGATGGAGGGTTCTGGAAACAAGATATTCAGAATCTCTGAGGCTGCACATCAAGCGAGACCTCTCACGGCTGGATCCATCGTCCTCACGTGCAGAGGCGGGGCGGAGGGACGGATGGTGGAGGAAAACAGACAAGGGCAGGGAAGGATGCTCAGGCCCACAGGCCCCTCTCTGCCCCTGGGATACCTCTGCCAAGAGGTAAGCACCCAGGGGGACCCGTACCTGTGTTAAACCTACAGATGATCATGAGGACGCCAGGAAACAGACATGCGCACATGCACAAACAACAGCTCTAAAATACCGCCGTGACACGCTGAGTCAGTTGACGCAAGACATACTGTGTAGAAGCATACATCAAATAAGGTGTACGTGCTTATCGGGGAAGGCTGAACGAGCCGCAGGGCAATCCCGGGTCTCTTCTAGAAATCAGATGGACTCAGAATCAGCAATAGCCCCAGGTCCGGTCCCCCCACCACCCCGCCCCGTGGTGCTGGCACTTAGGTGGCTCCGGGTTGAGGATGGACACGTCATAAGAAACAAAGGCAAAGGGGTGACGCTACAGTTAGCAGCTGGAATGAGGAAAGGGGTCTGGGATCTAAGGTCACCCGGTGGGGCTACAATGCAGCCCTCCTGTGGCGGCTGACGTGACTTGTGCTCACATGCGACCAAAGGTGACTCGTAATCCTTGAGAATCACAGGATGTTTGTGTTGAAAAGGACCTCAGAGGGTTTCTACGCAGCCCAGATCCAGCACCGGTTAGACTTCGCAGCAGTGCGCCATCCTGGGCTGTGCTTGTGACGTGTGTGTGTGTGTGTGTGTGTGTTCACCTGCTTACCTGTCATTCGATGCTGTACGGCCTTTATGAGCTGGCACCCAAGGGCTCATGAACCCAATGACTGGAACAAACTCCAAGCTGAGTGAATAGGGCTTTTGACCTCACTGCCCCGGGCTGCCTCCATCCTTGCTGCCTCTCTGCCCGCCCAGCCAGCCCTGCACATAACAAGCCAGCTAAGTAGACACCGCCCCCTATCCTCAAGGAGGATGCTGGGAGGATTCTAGACGGGGTGATAGAGCCAGGGGTGGAGGTGAAAAAAGAAAGAAAAAGAAAAAAAAAGCAAAAAACCGTGGGGTTCCAGAGAGAGGCCACTCAGAGTCACGGCCACAGACACACACACACACACACACACACACACGCACACATGCATGCGCACACATACAGAGCTCACACACAAGCACACAGATCCCACACTCACCAGTGCAGAGGCTAAGATCAAAGGGAGTGGATGCCACCACCGAGAAGTAGTGAGAGAGGAAAACCAGAGGCAAACAGAGAAAGACATAGAACACAGACCAAGAGGGACAAAACCAGAAGAAAATATATATACACCTTTTTGCCCTAAATTGGTTGTTCTCAATGAAGAGTGATTCTGCTGTAAAGATGCTTTTTTTTTTTTTTTGGTCTTTTTTTGCCTTATCTAGGGCCACACCCGTGACATATGGAGGTTCCCAGACTAGGCGTCTAACAGGAGCTGTAGCCGCCGGCCTTCGCCACAGCCAGAGCCACGTGGGATCCGAGCCGCGTCTGCAACCGACACCCCAGCTCATGGCAACACCAGATCCTTAACCTACTGAGCTAGGCCAGGGATCAAACCTGCAACCTCATGGTTCCTAGTCGGATTCGTTAACCACTGAGCCACGATGGGAACTCCTAAAGATGCTTTTGATTGTTGCATATGAGCAGAGGGGAGGCCGCTTGCACCCTCTGAGTGGCCGCTAGTACCCTACCATGCACGGTACAGCCCCCACACTCAAGAATTCTTTGCTCCAAAATATCAGTCATGCCCAGGTGGAGGAATGAGGCCCGCAAGAGAGACATCAGCCTCCAGCAGCCCCTGTGCTCCAAACTGCGGCTGCATGGCAGCCCTCCACACCCATTCTGAGTCTGTTCTCAGTTTCAGCCCTGCCCAAGTGATCCTGCAAAGGTAGCAGCAGGTGGAGGGAGCTGAGGAAGGAAAGCTGGGAATGAAAGCCAGGTCCTTCTGCAGAATCTCTCCCCGCAGAGGACAAACACCTCTGAGGTTTGTCCCCTCCTCCATAGAAACAGAACTGGGGTCTTTGCCTGGAGCCCAGCATGCAGGACAAAGGACGTGGGTGGGTCAGCAAGCAGGCAAACACTGGCTTAATGGGCCCAAAGTTCCTGGGTTCAAGGTTTGGGTTCCAGCACCTCACCCCCCTCCGCCCAGCCTGAACCCACTGACCCCTGGGTGGGTGGGGAAGGCAGTTAATCAGACCGCATTGTTTGCACAGGAGCTACTGCCTGGCCCGGGACGTAAGGCAGGAATTTCCCTTTAGATTTGATGGGTTAGCCTCCTCCCCCCCGCCCCCAGAGACACCCCACCTCTGCGCCTTAAGGCTCCTTTCTCCCCTACGCACAGCGCAGGTGCACGCGCGCGCACGCGCACAGACGCACACCAAGGCGCACGGACGCGCGCGTGCGCACACACTCTCCTTGCTGCATCTTCCAGCTCTGAATCAGAGACAGGTAGGAAAAAAACAGACTCTGGAGCCTGGGAGTGACCCACACATACGGGCGCCTCTACGGGCGCAGCCACCCGCGCCCCAGGCCATCGAGACCCGGGCTCGCTGCGGGCTGGGCACCTCCGCCGGCCGCCCCGCCTGCTCTCTTCAGAGTTCTGTGCTGTGGGACCAGGATGGGCTGTGCTTCCTGTCATCCATCGCTCTTCCGTGTGCAAGTCCCTTTTTTCTGGAATGCTCTTTGAGGGTCAGGATGAGCTAGGGTGGCAGGGCAGAAAGATAGAGACCCTGACCCTGACCTTGACCCTGACCTCAGGGGAGTGGGCCTGAATCTGGCCTTTGCTACTAATGGGCTCTGACCTTAGGTGATTAACTTCACGGCTTTGAGCTCAGTGTTTCTTTTTTTTTCCCCTCATCGGGAAAACGTAGATAATAATAATACCCGCCTCACAGGTTTGATGCGAGTGGACTTGGGGAGACTTAAGTCAAGGGGCCCGCAGGCAGCGGCAGGTGAATAAATGCCATCTCCACGGGAGGTTGCCAGAGAAAATGTTTGCAATATTTGCGGCATGTTTATACTAAAACAAAATTCTTTGCAGTTTATCTGAAACTCGAAGTGAATCAAACATCTTCTATTTTATTTGGCAAAATCCTCTCCTTGGCAGAACCCCCCCGTGGCGTTGGGGGAGGGTCTCCAGGCCTCCAGAGTAGGGGTCCGCAGACCCTGTCCAGGGGGCCCAAGTCCTGCCCGCGGGGCCAGTCTATGCCCCGACCCAGGAGCTCAGAATGGATTTTGGATCTCATCTTTTAAACAAAGAATGTGTGTCATGTTCTATAGGCCTGTGCACAGCTTGCGAACCTAAAATATTTACCTTTGGCCCTTTAGAGAACAAAAGTCGCTGCCCCACAGTCGGTGAGGGGACTAAGAATATGCAACATTTATGTACCTTTTCTGGGCCAGGTGAGAGATTAAACTGGGAGAGTCCAGCAAAGCTACATGTCCAGGACGGGTCGGGGGTGGGCGGAGAGTGCCCCCCCCCACCCCCGTGAGGAAAGTGGGCTCACCGGGCACCCTGGGCGCTCACTGGACACTCCAGCCCAGCACCATATCTGACTCCTCCCACCCTCCCCTTACTGCCTTGAGCCTCTCGGGCTAGACTGGCCTGTCCAGATCTTTCTGCGAAAGGTCACCGGGTGTCCCAAAGTCCAAGGAGGCCTCGCCAGTCTCTCTGAAGGCCTCCCCTCCCTGGACTGGCTGGGGGCAGGGGGAGTGACCCTGGCAGAAAGGGAGTTGAGCCGGGGCCCCAGACAGCAGGCGGACCTGCTGGCCTGTCTCTTTAAATCTCAGGTAATTTGGGAGGAGGAGGGAGTGCCTGCAAGGCTCCTGCCTGGTAGCTCCAGTGGCGGGAGTCCCAGCTCTGCCAAGTGTAACCCACTCACGGAGGAGGCCTCCGCATCTGGCCGGGGGTGGGGGGCGCACCTCGGGGGGACTCCTTCTTCGGGGCCCAGGGGGCCTGAGACAGGACCTCTAGTGGGGGGAGAGGGAGGGCCGGCCCCAGGCGCTGCTGCCGCCGCCTGCGATGTGGCCCCAAGGCTGAGTCCAGGCTGGATCTGGCCTGGGCCCCAGGCAGCCCCCCACACCCCCCCCGAGGAGCCGGCCCCTCCACCCCATGGGGTTGCCGCTGCCCAAGGAGAAGGGGCTCATTGTCTGCCTGTGGAGAAAGTTGTGCAGATGGTTCCAGAGACAGGAGTCGTGGGCTCAGAGCCAAGATGAGCAGAGCCTGCTGCAGCAGAAGGGGTAAGCCTCAAGACGCGCCGCCCCCTGACCCCCTGCTCCGCTACCCCCCCCCCGCCCCTTCCCCTCTTCAGGCTGGGCTTGGCACCTCTGTCTGGGCAGACCGTCCTTTCAGGCCTGGCTCCTTGGGAGCGTTTTGTCTCAAGAGTCTTAGCCTGTGGGGTGAGCTCCCCGGGAGGCCAGGTGGAAGGGGAGAGGGCAGGCAAGGGCCCAGGTGTGCGTTATCTTTAAGATCCCAGTCTCTCGTGAGCGCCTTGCCGGGCCTTGGAAGGAGTCTAGCATCATGGACCTGCCCCCCGCCACCGCCGCCGCCCCCCGGAGGGGCTGGTGGGACCGGAGGGGCTGGTCAGGACCATGCCTTCTGTCTCTGCTCCCTGGCCCTGGACCGGTCTCTGGGGCAGAAACACAGAGCACGGTTAAACAGCTGCACCAGTGAGAACGAATGAATGAATGCATGGGGCGAGGAGGCAGCTGCAGACAGCAGGCGGACCTTTAAATCTCAGGTAATTTAAAAGGCAAAAGAAGGCAAAATGTCATCCTGGTCATCCCAGCAGCGATGACCCAGGAGGGCCCTCCCCCCCGGCCCCCGCCGTGTGACTCTGGGTGGTGGTGGGGGGGTTGGGATGGAGACAAAGCTGGGACCCGGCCCTCCACTGGGGGAGAGGGCCATGGGCCGTGGTCCCCAATACCAGATGTGCTTAGAATCCGCTGTCCGATGCAGGTTGAGGAATGGGAGAAGGTCTCAAGCTTGAGGGTCCAAAGGAAATCCTCCCTTCGTTGTGTCTTCCGACCCCTGGAAACCGCCCTAAACTCATCCAGCTCCAGGGTAGCTTAGACTTGGGAGCCGGAGGGGAGGGGGGCTGGCCTGGCCGGCTGGAAGGAAGCGCGCCTCTTGGGGCTCTCCTGAGCCCCTAAGAAGCAGGCTAACCAGCCTATTCCCAGGGAAGAGTTAAAGGTTTTGTGTCTGAGGGGCTTTCTCCAGTTCAAGTGCAGGGTCCTGTCTGAGCCTGACCAGGGGGGCTGGGGGCTCTTTACAGCCCCTGTGGTTTTTCTTGTTTCGCTCAAGGATTCAGGGCTTGGGATGGGCCGCTCTTTTTTTCTTTGAGTTCTGGCTTCCTGGCTCTCCCAGCAGCCACCCACCTGTCTGTCCCCCAGGCCTGGGAGCCTGCGGGCTGAGCACATGTTTGGCCGATGACGTCTTGAGGCCACAGAACGGTATTGTTGCTGGAGCCTGGGCCCCGTCACTGGTTCCACTCCCCAGTGCCCGTTCTCAGGACCCCAGGGCTGGGGGGAGCCAGGAAGGAGCACGAAAAGGCCTGGGGGCTCGACAGCCACGGAATATGCTCCCTGTGTGCCTACGTGTGGCAGAGGCTGGAGCCCCGAGCGTCTCCCCCGTGTCTTCTCTGCCCCTGTTTCTTAGGAGCATCTGGTAAACCTTTGTCTCACCGGCTTGAGCTGAGAAGGTCTGATGTCAACATTTTTTTTTGTTTTGTTTTTTGTCTTTTTGCCTTTATCTAGGGCCGCACCCACGGCATATGGAGGTTCCCAGGCTAGGGGTCTAACAGGAGCTGTAGCCGCCGGCCTTCACCACAGCCACAGCAACGCCGCGTCTGCGACCTACACCACAGCTCTCAGCAACGCCGGATCCTTAACCCACTGAGTGAGGCCAGGGATCGAACCCGCAACCTCATGGTTCCTAGTCGGATTCGTTAACCGCTGAGCCACAACAGGAACTCCTGATGTCAACAATTTTTGAAGGATTCCTTCCCGCTCTTCCTCATCTCCTCAGATTCCACAGTTTCTCGGCCCTCTTCTTCCTGGACTTCAGAGGGCCTGGGTTATTGATTCCCCCTCTGGGTGGGTGCTCCCTGGAAAGATCTGGAAGCATCAGGCAGCCTAAGGGAAGATCCGTGGGCAACAAGACACGCATGAGCTGAGCGTGCGAGCCAAGAGCCGATGCAGGAAAGCAAACAAGGGGAGCCCGCACCTTTTTGACCTGCGGTTCCCCAGATATTTTGCTATCTCCACCTGCCTGTGGGCAGAATTGTTTCTGCCGGCTGGTAGTCTCCTTCCAAGTGCATTTTCAGTGTTCAGCCTGTGTCCTCTGATCTTCTCCTGCTTGCCGGTCTAGATACCGTATTTGTAACGGGTGGTTTTCTATTTTTATATTATCTTGGCCTTTACCAGTGAGCTTTTCCGTGTGGACGGTTCTTCTTCCTAATTGTGGCCCTTTTCTTTTCCGTTTAGAGAAGGTCCTTGAGTTGTCGAGGCAGAGCTGGGCTTTGAAGGCGCTGCATGCACTCAGCTTTTGCTCGTCTGTAAGGCTTTTGATCTCTCCAGCCAGTCTGAATGAGAGCTCCGCTGGGTAGAATATTCTTGGTTCTTAACCCGCACTTTCTTGTTTCACGTTGTCCCCAGACTGGGTGGGGGACAGCTGGGATGTAGGTAGGGCCTGTTACTCCCGTGAATGAGTCAGAGCCAGAATGAACTAGGGGTGAATTCGGAATGTGTATCAAGGCTCGTGGGGGACTCTGAGTGGGGTTGGGGACAATCCAGGGGGTGGGGGGTGGGGTTCAGTGAGAAGAGAAGGCATTCAGGTCTCCCCCCAGCACCCCTCTCTCCCTCTGACAGGCTTTTCTGGGGTCCTTGTCACCACGCCCTCTACCGAAATCATTATCAGTGGGATCCAAGTTGAACCGTCACCCTTCTTCCTTTTCCTCCGCCTCGTCTCTCTCTCGGCCTTGAATTGTATCATTTCCTAAGATGGGATGTACTTGACATCGAGCGTGAAACGCTCAGCTAGGTTTGCAGAAATGAACATGACCTTCTCTGCTCTCGGGAAGCTCCCGGGCAAAATGTACCCCTAGGCGCTGACTTGGGTTAAAAGTGCTTAGCCAGTGTTCCAGGAAGGCTGGAAACAAGCACCATGGGAACTTTCTGGAGGACAGTGCAGGCTCTGATTTTGGATGGTGTGGGGTGTGCCGGGCAGCTTCCAGGACTGCCTAAGCTTGCCTCCCCCTGAACTCCTTGCTGGAATGGTCACCCTCCCACTAGCTGGCGTCAGTCAGGGAACACTGGGGGTTTTCTTCTGTTTGGATACATCCCCGTATTCATGTACATGAACTGGCATGTCTATAAAAAGCAGGGAATTCTTGGAGTTCCCTTCGTGGCTCAGTGGTTAACGAATCCGACTAGAAACCATGAGGTTGCGGGTTCGATCCCTGGCCTTGCTCAGTGGGTTAAGGATCTGGCGTTGCCGTGAGCTGTGGTGTAGGTTGCAGATGTGGCTCGGATCCCGCGTGGCTGTGGCCGTGGCGAAGGCTGGTGGCTACAGCTCCTGTTAGACCCCCTAGCCTGGGAACCTCCACATGCTGCGGGTGCTGTCCTAAAATGACAAAAAGACAAAAAAGAAAAAAAAATGTAGGGAATTCTTGTTGTTGGCTCAGTGGATTAAGAATCCGACTAGTATCTGGGAGGATGCAGGTTAGATTCCTGACCTTGCTCAGTGGGTTAAAGGATCCAGCATTGCCATGAGCTGTGGTGCAGGTCACAGACGTGGCTCAGGATCCCGCGTCGCTGTGGCTGTGGCTGTGGTGTAGGCCGGCAGCTGCAGCTCCAATTCGACCCCTAGCCCGGAAGCTTCCATGTGCCATGGGTGCAGCCCTAAAAAGATCAAAAAAAAAAAAAAAAAGCAGTAAGCCCTGGGAGTCTGCAGCACACTGGGACTCCCTCTGGAAACACACACACACGTGTGCACCTGCAGGCGCATGCGTTCTGCGTGCAGGATGTGGTTCTGGGTTTAGAAAGGCAGCCAGCTCCAAGTCTGGAATTAGCCACTTTCCTGAGCTTTGTCTTCCTCCTCCCCTCGCCCAGAACCAGAGCTGGAGGGAGGTGGCTTCCAGTGGCCAGTCGGAGCCTCCCTCTGAGCTCCCGGCTGCTCTTTCCTCCACCTGTGGTCCCCGATCCAGCTGCCCCCCCAACCCCAGAAAACTTGGGAAGAGCCACGAAACTAGAAGAACCGCATAATTTGACTGCCGAGAGCCTGAGGCTAGGTTCTTAGCCAACCAAGCATTCTCCCTTTAACTCTGTGATCTTCTGGCAGTGATTTGGCCAGGCTGCCTCGGTTTCCTGTGCAGAAAATGAGAACCACTCAGCCTATGGCACGAGGCTGTAAAGAGCAGACACAACAGGAAGTGAGATGCTGCTTTGGAAGCTGAAAAGCACATATAACACATGGGGTTCTTGCGATGACAAAGGGTAAAATGACAGTCAAAAGGCTGCCCAGGGAGCGGGAGGCCCAGGGGCTCTGAGCCTTCTCTTGTCAGAACTGGATCTACCTGGGGCACAGACTCTGAGCTTTCAGAACATGTGTGCCCTCCCCTGCCCCCAGCTGGCACGCTCCTCTGAGACGGGCTTGTGGGGAAACCAGTGGGACCCACGCATGTTGATACAGTCCCCTGTGCCTGCTCCAACCCCTCTTCAGACCCTGATTTTTTTTTTTTTGTCTGTTTGCCTTATCTAGGGCCGCACCTGCGCCATATGGAGGTTCCCAGGCTAGGGGTCTAACAGGAGCTGTAGCCGCCGGCCTTTGCCACAGCCACAGCCACGCGGGATCCGAGCCGCGTCTGCGACCTACACCCCAGCTCACGGCAACGCCGGATCCTTAACCCACTGAGCGAGGCCAGGGATCGAACCCGCAGCCTCCTGGTTCTTAGTCGGATTCGTTAACCACTGAGCCAAGACGGGAACTCCCAGACCCTGATTAACATAAAGAACAGGGGCAGAGAAATGGCTGATGGGGTCCCAGCGCTGCCTCCCTCTTATTGGAGCGAAGCACCCCGGGACTCCAGGCTTCTTTCTCCACCTGTTACAGGAACAGATCAGATTCGTTTTCTAGGGGCTTCCTAGCTCCACAGTTCAGATTTGAATTCTCCTTCACACACTCTTGAGCCTGCCTTGTTTCCCAGCAACCAAATGCAGAACTTCGCTTGTGCACACAGCACACACGTGCAAGTGCCCACACATGAGGGCCCCGACACGTACGCGTCCACATGAACAGAGGCCGAGAGGACGGGTGGAGGAGACAGGGCGAGAAGAGGACAGCGACTTCACTTTGGGCCCAGAGATCACCTGGGGGAAGGTCAACAGTTTATTTATGCTATAAAAATATAGTAGGTTTTATGCCAGGAATTGTATAAGCGGGTTTCCACCAGTCTGTCCAGGATTGAATCAGACTGTTCAATTTTATAACTGTCCGACAAAACAATTTCTTTTTTTTGTCTTTTTAGGGCAGCACCTGCAGCATATGGAGATTCCCAGGCTAGTGGTTTAATAAGAGCTGTTGCTGCCGGCCTACGCCAGAGTCACAGCAACACCAGATCCAAGCCGTGTCTGCAACCTACACCTCAGCTCACGGCAATGCCAGATCCTTAACCCACCGAGCGAGGCCAGGGATCGAACCCGCAACCTCATGGTTCCTAGTCGCATTCGTTTCTGCTGTGCCACGATGGGGAACTCCTGTCCAGCAAAATAAGACATTCTGGATCCTGGAAACACCTTCATATTATATACAATTTCAGACCTGGCCTATACTTTCATATATATATATATATATATATATATATATATATATATATGTATATATATGTATGTATATATATATAGAATTTCTTTTATTAAGTGTTTCCTTAAGTATTTAATCAGTGGGCACTTCAACGCCTTCACCTTTTGGTTTTAGTGGAGTATTTAATGATTTGTTAGAAAACACTCAGAGGGAATTTCTCTTTCTTTTTAATGTGAACAATCCTTCCTTAAAAAAATAGACTATGAATAACTATACCTCCGGGTCAGGGTTTTTCTCCCTTGGCATTTTTGATGCGTTGGGCCGATAATTTCTCTGTCACGGAAGGCGGCCTTGGGTAAGAAGGTTAGCAGCACCCCTGCCTTCTACTCACTAGATGCGTTGTAGCACCCCTTCCCCCGACGATATAACCAACAACAACAACAACAAAAAAAAACTGTCTCCAGACATTGTCAAATTCTCTGGGAGGCAGCAGGTGGTGGTCACCCCTGGTCAAGCACCACGGCTCTAAACCAGTTTGTAAACAAGAGATCCTGGTAGGGACATTCAGGCTTCTGCTCAGTAAAGGGAAACTCTTTCCTGGAAGCCAGCGAGTTTAATTTAACCACTAAAATCAGAAGATACTTTGTGTCTTCTTCCTGCCCTAGGGATGTGTCTGGCAGATACCTGGTGAAGACGTGTAGGTTTTTCTTCCAGATCTCCATTTCTGTGCCGGCTTGCTTTGGAAAAAAATCTTTGGACAGGTTGGCTTGGGGCCCCACGGAAATCAGGTGTTTTGGGGGGTTCCTGCCTTACTGCCAAAAATGCCGACAAAAGCTTTCTCAGCTGCCTCCTTGTGGCCGTGTCATGCTACTGCAAGTCATGGCTCTGCCTGGTTCCCTTGGGAGCATTTTGGCTGGATTCTGGAGTTGGCCACCCTGAGAAAGCAAGGTCTCTATAAACCTCGTTGGCTTGAGTCACAAGCTGATACTTTACCCACAGTGTGGTCGGATTGGGGTTTGCAAATAAAATACAAGACCCTAAGTTAGATCTGAATTTCAGATGAACAGCAAATAAGCTGTCAGTCTAAGCACGTCCCTGACATTGCATGGAACATACTTATATTTAAAAAAAAAAAAAATTGCTAGGAGTTCCCTGGCGGTGCAGAGGGTTAAGAATCTGGTGACACTGCGGCAGCTCAGGTCATTGCTGTGGCACGGGTTTAATTCCCCGGCCCCGGAGCTTTCACATGCTGTGGGTGCGGCCAAAAAAAAAAAAAAAGTTGTAAATCTAAAATTCAACTCTAACTGGTTTGATTTGGTCAATCTGGCAAGCCCAGTCCAAACAGTAGCTGCCTGCCCGTCCCAGGCCACTAGGGCCATCAGCAGAGGCCAGAAACAGAACACGGTGGGAATGGAGCTTTCTGAGGGACATTTTTGGGCATCAGAGAAGCGTCGGGACCTGCCACCCCTCTCATGTCTTAGGGAGCAGGGAGCACGGCCCTGCCCTGGGGTCAGAAGCCCCCCCTTGGGCCCATTTCCAGCGTTGCCATTGACCTTCAGTCGGGGCGCAGAACTAGAAGCTCATTGGAGGAGGGCAGAGAAAGTTTACGAAGATGATCAAGCGGGCCTCAAGGACCCCTAGTGTGGAGGAAGCGACAGATGGGAATCCGAGCACCCAGTAAAAAGGCAAAAATAAAAGAAGGCCGGAGGAGAGGGTAGAAAACTTCCTGGTGTGTGTGCTGGGGCATAGTGTTGGCTCTAGAATGTCTGTAAAGGAGGGGTTTAGGCAAATTGTTGGAAGAGATAGTGCTGATGATGGGGGGGTGGCGACTGTGGGGGTAGCGGGGGCGGGTGAGGCCCCAGCAAACTCGTTCTGCAGCTGTGCCTGCATACCGAGCATACTCTTTTTTTTTTTTTTTTTTTACTTAGATTATGTGTTTGTCTAAGGTTGGCTCAGGGGGTGGCTGATGGAGATAATTAGGAGGGGCCGTGAGGCCAAACCGCCTCCTGGCAAGGCTACATACAGTTCATTCATTCTGCAGATAGCGGTCATGGGCATCTGCCACGTGCTGGGTCTCTTCCTGGGCATCGGGAGCACAGGCTGGACTAGGGTCGGGTGGGAGAGTGGTTTCCAGGCAGAAGGAAAGTTACAGCCCAGGTATGGGGGGGCATGGTGTCCCCTCGGGGGTGGTGAGACCCAAATGCGGGGTGTGGGAGGAAGGGAACGCCAAAGAGCAGCTGCACAGAGGCTGTGGGTGACTTCCCAGTTTCTTCTCCATGGGCATTTAAGGACCCACCAGACTTGGTAAATTGGGGTTGCACTTGCCATGCAGTGCGAATACCTTGACGGCATCCAGGAGCGGGGACTGGGGGTAAAAATCGGGAGCAGGGAAGCTAGTTAGAATATTTTGCTGATCCTGGGGGACGAGGACTGAGGAGGTGGGGACTGAATGGAGAGAGATGTTGAATGGATGGGGCCCCCTTGACTGCCTGCCTGTGTGCCCTGCTGCAGGGAGCTGGGACCGGCATTCAGGGAGGTGGGTGCGTCACGTTCATTCTTTTTCTGGTCGCCCTCCCACCACCCCCGGCTCCCAGAGTCCGATTTCCGGCTACTATGGCTCATCACTGTATGAGCTCCTATTCATATCACTGGCCACCTCTTGATACACAACGTTACTTCACTCGCTTCCGTCAAAGGACCAAGTGGCTCTGGGCCAGGAGAGCAAATTAAATAAAATAATAGGGACCCCGTGTGTCTTAGTCGTGGTCAGTTTTGATATTATGAAAGATGGGGGAGTTCCCATCGTGGCTCAGTGGTTAACGAATCCGACTAGGAACCATGAGGTTGCAGGTTCAATCCCTGGCCTTTCTCAGTGGGTTGAGGATCCGGCGTTGCCGTGAGCTGTGGTATAGTTTGCAGATGCGGCTCGGATCCCGCATGGCTGTGGCTGTGGTGTAGGCCGGCGGCTACAGCTCCTGTTAGACCCTGAGCCTGGGAACCTCCATATGCCGCGGGTGCAGCCCTAGATAAGGCAAAAGACAAAAAAAAAAAAAAAAAAAAGATGGGTAGTCCTTTGTAGGTAGCAAACTCGAAAGTCAGAGAAGATGATTCTTGGACTAATACAAATGAGAAGTAGGTAAGAAGTAGGCAGAGACTGTAAGCTGATGTAGGGGCAGAAAAAAAAAATCCATGGTTGCTTTTGAGGTTTTTTGGCTTTTTTTAGGGCCACATCCAAGGCATATGGAAATTCCCAGGCTAGGGGTTGAATCTGAGCTACAGCTGCTGACTACGCCACGTCTGCGACCTACACCACAGCTCACGGCAACACCGAATCCTTAACCCACTGAGTGAGGCCAGGGATCGAACCCGCGTCCTCCTGGATGCTAGTCGGGTTCGTTTCTGCTGCGCCACACCGGGAGCTCCTGTGTGGTTGCTTTTGGACAGAGCCCCCCAAAACACAGTTGGTGGGAGACCAAAGGGAATTGCTGAGGCCAGGAAGGGGCCTCTACGCATCAGCCTCCTCCACAAATATGAAACCAGGCTTATCTCGGAAGGTAATATCAGCACTTTGAGTGAAGCTACAGCGGAGTTGCTCCAGAGGTCAAAGGTCAGTAGGTGAATGAGTGTTTAACTAAACCTCCTCCCTCCATACCTGGTGTGCACAGATAACACACACACACACACACACACACACACACACACACACATTGGTGCTAGCACCCAGGAGACAGGAAAGTGGCCCATGCCATTGGCCCACACAAGCTCAAAGGGGAGAAAGTTAGGTTAGCTAATAGTGCGGGGGCCAAAGAGAGCCCAGGCAGTCCTGCCCCCCACCCCCGTGACCCCAGCTCTCCAGATGAGGGACCCTGAGGTCCCCAGCCCTTGCGGCGAGCTGATACCCCGTGGCCCTCAGCTGCGCATGCTCCCACTGCCTTGCAGGATCTGGGAGTCGCCTCTGCTCCTCGCGGCCAGAGAGAACGATGTCCCGGCCCTGAAGAAGCTGCTCAAGTCTGAGGCCTGCGACGTCCGCCAGAAAGGTAAGGAGCAGAGCCCGCGGGACGCACCCTGGGCTCGTGGCTCCCGCCCCTACCCTGACTGTAACGGCCTGGGGTCTCGCGCTGGGGGGCCCCCCGGATCTTTGTGGTCCCCATTGTCCCTGCCCCAGAGAAGCCACGGAATGCTCCTTTGTGTCAATGCCAGGAGCCCTGGGGGAGACAGCGCTGCACGTGGCGGCCCTCTATGACCACCTGGAGGCCGCACTGGTGCTGATGGAGGCAGCCCCGGAGCTGGTCAAAGAGCCCATCACCTGTGAGCTGTGTGAAGGTGAGGGGCCAAGGGGGTCTTTGTGCTCGATGATTTCGGGAACCCAGGAGAGGATCTGAGCGCCGCCCCCCAACCCTCGATTCCCCCCCCAACTTAGCTCCCTTCTTTGGCATCCTCAGTGCAGCTTAGAGCACCAAGCCCTGGCTGGAGACTCCTAGAGTGGGGAGAGGCAGGCAGCAGTAGGGGTTCTAGGGGACCCCCGCCAGGCCCAGTCCCCCCCGACCCCACCCCTTCCTCCCCCCTCAAAGCTGCCCTGGTGAACAGACCCATATGGAGCTATGGGGAGGGTC
>PVHT020000237.1:6476195-6490828 GCA_004024745.2 Catagonus wagneri | reverse complement strand
GCGCCAGGACCCCCAGGATGCACACCATGCCCACCACTGCACTCCCTGACGGGGCCGGCCCCTCAGCAGCCATGGGGCACCTTCAGGGCCTCCACCATCGCCCTGGCCGCAGACCCTGCTCCCAGGCGGGGCCGCTGCTGTGCAGGACTGGGCCGGGCCGCCGCGCTTGCTTGCTTCCTAGGGAGACACACAGGACCGGAAGACGCAGGTTGGACGTAACTGCACGGCTTCCAAACCTGGCCCCGTGTCTTCTCCCCTTCGAGCGTTCAGACTGCCCCAGCACCGGCCATCGGTGAGGCCAGCAGGCAGCGGACTCTTGCCCTGACCTACGTCAAGGGCAGGCATCTTGGAGGGACCACGTGCCGGGTCGCTGCCCCTGCTGTATCCTGCGGGGGCGACCCCTCCGAGCATCTGTTTTTGCACGCCCACCCTCTCAGAGCACAAGATGGTACTGGGCCACTTTTTTTACCCTGTCTTCCAGAAGGAGCTATTCAGGTTCTTTCTCCATTTACTCTCCTCCCTGCCTCCTACAGCCACCCCTTACTGAAAAGTCAGAAGAGTCTCCTCGTTAAAATGCAGGCGAGTTAGAAGCCACTTCTGCCCTGGGGCCACACAGTCCCCCCCACCCCCTCCCCAACACCTCCCCCCCAACCCCCATCAGACTGGGACACTCTAGGCATTTCAGAGAGGCAGTGAAGCGAGAGCGACTGCAGAGAGCTGTGGGGCATGATTGGAGGAAGGGTGCCCATGCAGATGCAGAAAAAAGGAAGATTCTGTGAGATAAAGGCGCCAGGATAGAGGAGGGGTAGTGATCCGGGAGGTCCCGCATTCCTACGTTTCTGGAACAAAGTCCTCTCTCCACAAGGAGCACGTTTTTCTTCCCTGGCTTTCAGGAAAAAAAGTGTCTGCCGTGTGTGTGTGTGTGTGTGTGTGTGTGTGTGTGTGTGTGTGTGTGTATGAAAAGATGCTCCCTAGTTTGCTCACAGTGCAAGGGAGGCGTGTAGAAACAACAGTGACAGGCCATTTTCTCCCGGGAGGTGAATATGCACTGGGTAGGAGCAAGGAGGAGAAAGAGCCTCTCTGAGATTCACTGCGCTTATGGGTTCAAGTTGGCATATCCTCTTTTTTTTTTTTTTTTTGTCTTTTTGACTTTTATCTAGAGCCACACCCGCGGCATATGGAGGTTCCCAGGCTAGGGGTCTAACAGGAGCTGTAGCCGCCGGCCTTCGCCACAGCCACAGCCACGCGGGATCTGAGCCGCGTCTGCAACCTACACCACAGCTCACGGCAACGCCGGATCCTTAACCCATGAGCGAAGCCAGGGATCGAACCCGCAACCTCATGGTTCTTAGTCGGATTCGTTAACCACTGAGCCACGACGGGAACTCCTGGCATGTCCTCTTAAAAGGACAGCTGGCAACGTCCACCTGGGGGCTTCACTTCCAAGAATGGGTCCATGAGGAACCCCAGGCTTGGATCCTTTGGCACAGAGGTTTGAACAAGAATCTTTATTGCAGCATTGTTTCTAAGGGGAAAAGACTCAAAAGTCCCCGTTCATCAATAGGATGCTGGTTAAAAAATCACGGCGCAAGCTTAAGAGGGAATAAGCAGAGGAACTTATTTGCAAATCAGAAACAGACTCAGGGACTTCAACAACCAAAGGGGAAAGGTGGGGAGGGGGCAAAAAATTAGGAGTTTGGGCTTAAGAGATATAGACTGCGATACACAAAACAGAGACTCAACCAGGACCTACTGCAGATCACAGGAAACTCTACTCAGTATTCTGTAATAACCTAGATGGCACAGGAGTCTGAAAAAGAATGGACATGCGTGTAGGTACAGCTGAATCACTTTGCAACTAGTGCTGTCAATCAGCTATACTCCCATATAAAATAAAAATTAAATCAAAAAAGGAATAAGGCCTAGTGTTTACGTACTGCTATGAAAATAATTCCTGGAGTTCCCTCTGTGGCACAGCAGGATTAGAGGTGTCTCTGCGGTGCCAGGACTCAGGTTCCATCCCCAGCCTGGCACAGTGGGTCCAGGAACTCCATATGCCAAAGGGTGGCAGAAAAGAAAAGAAAACATAAGACAAAAACAGTTAATAAAACAGAAAATAATTCCCAAGTGAAATTACACTGTCCACTGCAGATCTGTACATGGTATTCTCCTGACTGGTAACTTAAGAAGGACATGCGTGTACATAATATATATATAAGGATCATTAAGAAAAGTATACAGAACCTGGGAAAAAAGTTAGAGGTGGGAGGTGATGGGGCTAGTGCATTTATTCTCACTCTATTCCCTTTAGTTTTTTGTCTTGTTTTGTTTTGTTTTGTTTTGCAGAGGAAGGTGCTGTACCCTCAGCATATGGAGGTTCCCGGGCTAGGGGTCGAATCAGAGCTGCAGCTGCCGGCCACAGCCACAGCCACAGCCACACCGGATCCGAGCCACGTCTGCGACCTACACCACAGCTCACGGCAACGCCGGATCCTTAACCCACCAAGCGAGGCCAGGGATCGAATCTGTGTCCCCATGGATGCTAGTCAGATTCGTTTCTGCTGAGCCACGGTGGGAACTCCCCCTGTAGTTTTTATGTTTAAAAAATCTTGAATCTATATTATTTTTCAATGGAATCGTTAGCATCTCACTTAAATCTGTAAATAATAGCTTTTTAGGAAAATGAATCATGATGGTGTTTAAAATGATCGGTTGGGACTATATGAGAAGCTACCCCTTTATATAAAACATTTCTGAGCCTTTGGGAGCACAGCAGTGAGGCTCACAAGCACATGACCATGGCTGCCTCCAGGGGGTCACGGTGAAAACAAACGGGCTCAGACCTCGTTCCTTGGTCTAAGATTAGTGATGAGCTATTTCTATCCTCATGACCGAGTCTCAAAAGTCTGCAGGTTGCATGGACGAGAGCAGCAGATGCCATTTATTTCTGTTGGGAAGAAAACAAAAGGCTCATTGCTCAAGAGACAAGAGACTGAAAGTTTAAAAAAAAAAAAGCCAATTGGAAGTTAGAACCTAAAAATTATACATTTCACAATGAAGCTGAAACCAAATTATATTTCACTTTGACAATCATGATTTGATTCCTACTAATCAATTTTTTCTTTTTTTCTGACAGTGCTGGCTATGCTGCAAGATAAAACCTTCAGTGTTATTTCCATGTGGTTCTCATGAAAAGACACCGTTTCTACATCTGCGCGGGCTGCCATGCAGTGGCTATCTGCCAGTTAGCCACTGAAATCTACCTTTCATGCTTCTAGAACCCTATCTGTGAGAGTTCAACAGACAGGAGACAAGTAAGCGGCTTTGCCAAATCGTCACATTGTACCCCTTAAACTCACACAATGTTATATGTCAATTGCATCTCACTAAAGTTCGGGGGGAGCGGGGGAGAAGCATTTTCATATGGCGGATTATTCTTAAGAAACAGAGGTTCTTTGCAAATACTGTCCCCAATGCTACCGGACTCATTCTCAGATCAAAGTCAATGTTTCAAAGAACAGGGAGATGGTGAAATAAAAAAACATGGCCCCGTTAACAGTGGCTGCTTAAGAAACATCCCACAGTAATTCACGTTGCAGGTGCAACCCTCAAACTCTCAATGGCTCAACATGCTTGACACAACAGTGCAGGACAGATTCTGTCCAGAGTCATAGCGTTTCTCGGAATGCTGCCATTAAGAACTGAAAGTGGAGTTCCCGTCGTGGCTCAGACAAAAAGACAAAAAGACAAAAAAAAAAACAAAACCTGAAGATGCCAGCAAAACTCTTAAAACAATGAAGGCTATTAGACCATTTGCCCAGCAGATGATATTCTATAGAACAGCCTCTTTCAGGTGGGTCATGGGTAAATTCTGGAGTCTGGACAAAGAAGAAACTCTAAGAGCTGTTATCTTCCCAAACTTCTTTTTTTTTTCTGTCTTTTTGCCTTATCTAGGGCCACACCCGCGGCATATGGAGGTTCCCAGGCTAGGGGTCTAACAGGAGCTGTAGCCGCCGGCCTTTGCCACAGCCACAGCCACGTGGGATCCGAGCCGCGTCTGCAACCTACACCACAGCTCACGGCAACGCTGGATCCTTAACCCGCTGAGCGAGGCCGGGGATCGAACCCGCAACCTCATGGTTCCTAGTCGGATTCGTTAACCACTGAGCCACGACGGGAACTCCCTTCCCAAACGTCTAACTAGACAAATAACCATGGGGAAAGAATAAGGAACACTTTCAATATAGTCCAGTGAATTTTTTTCAAGAGCCAGAGAAAGGTAAGAGGAAAAGCTGCACCGCAGATCATATCGGCTCTGTAAGATGGAACATTCCAGAAGATGAATGGCAATGCATCTGCTTGGAGGACCCACGATACAAGTAACACAGTGGCTTGTGGCTACAACAGGGTGTACGTGCATAGCCTGAGTATGGATCTCGATGACAACATGAAGCTGGCCTGTCTCCAGAAGATCCAGAAAGGAGCAAAAGTAATTATAAAAGACGTTAAAGTCGTTCGGCTTCTGTTGACAAGAGGAATCAGGAAATTAAGAATGCAGTGGAGACGTCTCGCATGCGGGCGGCCACAGGTAATTGTTTGAAATTGTCTTAAGAACAAAAGGATAGTCACTTAAAAGAAATGGGCGAGCATCTTCAAGTGCCCAGAAATGTGCTTTTGCTGTTTGCTGAGAACCTCTTTTGGATTCGGATCCAGAAGACTAAAAGTGATAAACGGGTTTCTTTAGGAAAAAAAAAGCTGTTGCTGAATGAGACCAGGAAGTTAGGTCAGTTCTTGCATATCAAACAAACCAGATAAATCCAAGTCTTTTAGTCTTTAATATATAAAAAGAAACCGAGTGTACCTCTGTGACAAGGATAAAAATAAGAATAGAGGGAACTTTATTAAGACAGGGAAGAAATTGCTGTCAACTAATTCCTACCACTGCAAAGTCTTTTTTTTTTTTTTTTGTCTTTTTGTCATTTTAGGGCTGCACCCAGGGCATACAGAGGTTCCTAGGCTAGGGGTCTAACAGGAGCTGTAGCTGCCGGCCTACACCACAGCCAGAGCAACGCCAGATCCGAGCCCCATCTGCAACCTACACCACAGCTCACAGCAACACCAGATCCCCAGCCCACTGAGCAAGGCCAGGGATCGAACCCGCAACCTCATGGCTCCTAGTCGGATTCGTTTCCGCTGCGCCACGACGGGAACTCCCGAATTCTTTTGAAACAAGATCCAAAGGCAAAATATAAGGGACAAGAACACAGAGCTCCATCACATGCCTGGAATACAAAACAGGCAGGACTCAGAACTTGATTTTCAAAGGTGCCTTCAATGGCTGAGAGCTAGGACGTCTTTCTGCATTTGGTCCAGGAATGCGCCCTGGGCACAGCCAGTCACATCTCTGCTGCCACACAGAGGGACACAGGCCAGGCCTTTCACCCTCTTCCCTGTCTTCTCCAGCTCATAAAAGGAATCGGTCAGAGTTTAGAATCCTCTGACCCCTGAAAAAGCAGAAAACTTATCTCCATCGGGAAAATATTCACATTTCAGATGTGTGCATGGTTTTAAAAACATAAAGCCCCAGAAGCAGCAGAAATGTGGACGTAAAATGATAGCTCAGAAAATGACACTGATTAGACAAAGTTTCACAGGATAAAAATTGCACGCTAGGACCAGATTTTTTTTTTTTCCTCAGCTCCTTTTTCTGGTTATATCATTTTATGTCGTTTTGATACAGCAGTGGCACTCCATCCACAAGCTTGCTACGGCTCTGTAATTTACAAAAGCATGACAGTTTCGTAGGCATTGGGATTGTATTTTGCTTTTCACCAACTGGCAGAGATTAAAGATGTGTAGACTCTTGGCTTATAAATCATAGCTTATGAGTTCTGTTTTCTATAAAAGTGAGAGGTTTAAAAATAAATGAGTAAATCGGTAAGAATTGAAAAAGTTAACTGCGCTCGAATTAAAATGCTTAACATGATAATTTATGAACAAGCCAAGCTGACTTAAATATAATTTATGCACCTCAATTCACAAAGCGAATTTTTAAAAATTAAATAACAAAAGCCAAAGAAGCCTGCAGGAAGGACTGGCAAAAGATATAAGGGCCCATTAAGACTGGTTACTGCGGGAGGCAGAAATGGAAGATTGGGGAGCAGTTATTAACTTTGTCTTATACATACTTGAATTGTTTCTCTTGTTACAATGAGCATAACTTATTTGCATAATGAAAACAAAATCTCATAATTAAAATCTAATTGAAAAAAGGAAAATACTTATAAAACCTAGCCTCGTATAGCATGGTTGCATTTTATCCTCTGCCCTGCCCCCCGCCCTTTCCCTCTGGGTTTTAAAACATCTAGAAATTTTCATCGATAAGAAGACAGCAGGGAGTTCCCTTCGTGGCTCAGTGGTTATCGAATCCGACTAAGAACCATGAGGTTGTGGGTTCGATCCCTGGCCTTGCTCAGTGGGTTAAGGATTCGGCGTTGCCGTGAGCTGTGGTGTAGGTTGCAGACGCGGCTCGGATCCCACGTGTCTGTGGCTGTGGCAAAGGCCGGTGGCTACAGCTCCTGTTAGCCCCCCAGCCTGGGAACCTCCATGTGCCGTGGGTGCGGCTCTACATAAAGGCAAAAAGACAAAAAAAAAAAAGGACAGCAGAGATGGAGAGGCAGTGGGACCTGGGAATAATCGAGTGAAATCATGTCAACAATAAAGGCAGAATAATTTTCAGCCCTAGATTGTCTTCAAGCGTCTCTCCCAAGAAGTTCAAAGTGTCCCACCGATAACACCATGCTCCTCTTACGTGATGTCAAACAAAGGCCTGCAACTTCAAAGAGAAAGAGGGGGACAGAGAGAGTGACGCACTGAGAACCTGCACGGGGCTTCACTGCAAACTGAGCCCAGACAGGGAGGCAGAGCAGCCTGCGGGGGGGCAGGGGACAAGGGGAGAAGGTCCCAGCGGCACAGAGGCCAGTGGTTTTAAGTGTCTGGTGTGTCTGTTGTGGTTGCTGAGCTGGTGCTCACAGCTGTTAGCCACAGGGTCAGCGTGGGAGGGGTCGGCACCGCAGGCGCTGTGTCCTCTGTCCTGTTCTGCGGCTGTTAAAGGCCCAGGAAATTCCATTATAATCCCTGCTTAGCTTAATGCCGCAGCCTCTGCCCTCCAAACCCCACCCTGGATACAGTCTCAGGGGCTCTCTCTTCGAGCGCTGGCCACCTGCCTTGAAAAGGATGCCCGTGGCCTTTAAGAAGCCATCCAGAGCAGACAGTGAGGAGGTGGCTCTCCTCCAGTGCTTCTAGCCCCAGCTGCCTTGGCTGAAGGAGCCCGTGTGTGGATTACCTAACAGAGGACAGTCCTGGGTCCCCGGAGGCCGCCAGGCCCTGAGAATGTCCCCCCAGAGCACGCAGAGGGAAACAAATGCACCTCCCACTCCCAGACCGGCTGTGGAGCTGGGAGAGGCTTTTAAGATGCAGGCAGTGTCTGGGTCTAGCCAGACAGCCACTCAGAATGAGCTGTGCATTAAGGGGACAGGCCTGGAAAAGGGTCAAGGGAGGGTGCTGGGGCAGTGGGAGTCTGTGCAGGAAAGAGGAGGAAGTGGAAGATTGTGGGAGAAAGCCCAGGAGAGCCAGGGCCAGTGCCTGCGAGAAGCAAGTGGGCGAGTGTGCGTCAGGGAGGATGCGGAGCAGGAGAGCGCGTGCTGGGGCGCGGGTGAGAGCAAAGCGCGTCCATCCCTGCAGACCCCTAGTGGTCCTCGTGCTGGTGGCAGATGCCCACGCACCCTTCTCCCTCACCCTGGGTCTGTCCCTACTCCACCTCCCCAGCCAGGCTGGGACCCGCTCTCTGCCCTGGGAGTGGCTTCTGCAGAAACACCTGGGCTGGGAGAGGGAGGACAATGCAGACACGGAGAAGGGGAAACCTCGGGCTCAAAGGCTCCCCCTTACACCTAGTGAGGAGACGGAGATGAGCTGCAAGGAGCATGGTCCAGCCCTCCCACGCTCAGCCCATCACTGCCTGTTGCTCTCCGGGATTCTAATGACAGAGCGGCCATTGGCCAGCCATCTTGCACCCAGAAGGAACCAACAGACTCATCAGGAGTCCTCTTTCCCAGACCTGAGTACACAGGAGTCATCATCCTAGTCTTCCTGCAACCAAAAAGGGCTGGTGGCCTCAAAGAGCCGAGAGGCCCCTCTGAAGAGCACCGGGCTACTCAATGCCCCCGACGTCCAGGACTTGGGCAGCTGCCCTGGACGGCCCAAGTCCCACAGCTTTTTTTCCCACTGAATCAGCATCTCTCCTTCTAGAGCCTGAGTCAAGAACCCTGGTGGGAGAGGCCCTGGAGTTAACTGATTGGGAACAGGCCCAGCTCGCCTCTCTCCATGGGCACTGCCAGAGACATTACAACATTGGCTAGGCTGGGCCGGTGCCAGCTCCCCGAGGGATGGGAGGAGAGAGGGTGCCAGACAGCCAAGGATGGTGGGTGGGGGTGTCGGGCAGGCAGGGCCAAGCACCCAGGTGGATCGGGGGCAGCAGCCAGCAGTAGACTTTTGGCTTCAAGGTGGGGGGGTCAGGGCTTGGGGAGCAGGAAACAAGTCTGCTGATGGAGGTGGGGGAGCTGGGGGCAGGTGTGCACCCACCTACTTGCTCCTCCCAGCTCCACCAGGATTGGAGTCAAAGGGACGGGCAGTCCTCTAGGAAGGAACGTCCCTTCCGCGAGGACCCTAGTTCAGGACCCCCTCTATCAGCGTCCACGGAGTGTCTCTGGAAACTCAGTGGGGGATGGCAGCGGCAGGGTAATGGGGGTGGCACTGACGGCTGGTCACAGGCACGGGTCGGGTGGGAGCCAGGCTGGCCAGTTCCGCCCGCACCCCTCACAAACCCCGACCTCGCGTTGGGTGGGTGGGTGGGGGTGGGTATTAAACACTCCCCAACAAGGACCCCCAGATCTGCAAAGGCCCTGTCTGGAGGACCGCTCTACTTCTGCAAAGCTTAATGCCTCGGTCCCCAGGCACGCCGGCCCCCGCCCCTCAACGCCGCCTGCAACCCCAGGGCTCACCTTCGCGGCAACCGCAGGCTCCGCAGGTCTGCGCGTCCCCCGCCCCGAGGTCCCCGCGCTCGTCGCCGGGCGCTGCCCGCGTCTTCGCTCCGGTGCCGGGATCCCGCACCCCGCAGCCGGGGTCCTCGCGGTCTGGGCGGCAGGCGGCGGAGACGGCTCCGGAGGCGGGGCGCGCGGGGGTTCGTGCCGGGGCCCGCGTCGCGCCCGCCGTCGCCGCGCCGGGGTCGCGGGTCCCGCCGCCCGCACCTCGGCTCCCGTGCGGCGGCTGGAGCGAGCGCAGCCCCGGCCCGGCCCGCCCCCTCCGCGTTCCTCCCAGCCCGGCCCGCCCCTCTCCGGCCCCTTCGGCCGCCCTCCCTCTCCCCTCTTCCGGGGAGCCGAGCCCGCCCTCCCGGCCTCGGCGGCGAGTGCGCGGCCCCCGCTCCGCGGGCCCAGCGCGCCGGGGAGAGCGCGGTGGCGGCGCGGGGCTCGCCTGGGGTCCGGCCGTGCGCCGGGCAGGGGACGTGGGCGCGGAGGACAGCGCGCGTGCCGGGCCTGGGGGAGCCGGATTTCGAGCCTCCCCTCCGGGTGGGCTCTGGCTCCGTCTCCGGCCCCGGCTCCGGCCCCGGCAGAGCGGCGCAGCTCTCTCTGGCCGGCGGCTGGTGCCCAGGGCTAGGCGGGGACACCCGCGCCCCCCTCCTCGCCTCCCCTTAATTTCTGCTTCAACTCTAGGAACTAAACCCACCGTTTTCGTTCCTACTCAGATTGGAGCTAAAGTGGGCGTGAGCTGAGAAGAAGAGAAAAGAGAAGGGGGTGGAGAGAAAGACAAACTGAGAAATCTGGAGGGTGCGGGGGCGCGACGGGGGTGGATAGCCGCCCGGGGCATGAAAGTGGCTCCGATCGAGGCTTAAACTCTCCTCGGCGTTTGTGACCCTGGGTCTTGCCCAATGTCAGGACTTCTACCTCCACCCTCCCTCCATCCTCCCCAAGGACAAGGAAGCGTAGGTCTGAAAGGGGGAAGTCCTGAGGTCGGTGCCAGGCGCTTACACTGCTCCGGCAAGTCGCTGCACCCCTGGGTGCCTCCTCCCTGCCCGCTCCCCAGAGAGAGCCAACCCACACGGGTGGGAGGCGGTGGGAGGTACTCGCAGCGGGTGCCTGGAAGTGTTCAGGATCGGAGCGGACACCGCCAGGGGGGAAAAAAAGGCAGAAACAAGAAAACTATATATATATAGTTTTTTTTTTTTTTTTCCGCCCACCTCCTCTCAAACCCGGGACAGGATTGGGGAGGGGGTCCATTGTTCCGGCCCTAACAGTACGGAGCTGAGGCTTTCCCACGAAGTATTGCTACCACCTGCTGGCTCTTTCCAGGAACACAGGCAAGGGGGCGTGGGGGGGGGCGTTAGGAATCTGGCCTCCCTCACCTCCAACTCCCCCGTCCCACCTCATTCCCCTGCTTTCTTCCTTTATTCAAGACATCTCTATTAAAGCAGTAGCTGCAAGGGCGCTGGTCAAAAAAATAGCACTTAAGGAGCATCGGAAACCCAGTAAAGTTGTGAAAGAGGTCTGTGAGCCAACAAGCCCCAAAAAGCCAAACCGTGCGACTCATTGGAAGTGCTTGGGGAGAAACAGGCTCTACTGAATTGGCTGAATGAGCTGGAAAGGCAACTCAACTAGTCCCCACTGGGCAAAGGGCTTGATCACTCTCGAGTCAATTAATAAGCCTAATGATGCTGAGGGACTCTGCGTTTGGACATTGAAATAATAAATCCGCTTTACATGGATGATTTGTTTCTTCCTTTGGCTCTGAAACTCGGTGGTCGAGAAAGGCCTTTATTCCCAAATCAGTTCTCTCCAAGGCCTTGAAAGCCTTTTCCAAGAAACCTGACTTTACATTGTATGCGGCATTATGTAACTCATGATAAAGTAACAATTTGACAGATTGTCAGAAAGCTATGTGTATATCGGAAACTTTTTTAAAAAGCATGTAATTAAATGATGTTAAAAATAAAAGTAGAAATCGAACAAAAACAGACGGGACTTTATAAAATGCAGAAATTCTGGTAGTAATCTGCAATTAGTTATATATTGACATTATAGGAAAAATATCTCTATTACTTTTTTTTTGTCTTTTTGCCTTTATCTAGGGCCGCACCTGCGGCATATGGAGGTTCCCAGGCTAGGGGTCTAACAGGAGCTGTAGCCACCGGCCTTTGCCACAGCCACAGCCACAGCCATGCGGGATCCGAGCCACATCTGCAACCTACACCACAGCTCACGGCTACACCAGATCCTTAACCCACTGAGCGAGACCAGGGATCGAACCCACAACCTCATGATTCCTAGTCGGATTCATTAACCACTGAGCCACGACGGGAACTCCCATCTCTATTACTTTTTATTGTCTGTCATCTCCCTCCCTCTCTCTGCCATGCCCATGGCACGTGGAAGTTCCCAGGCCAGGGGTCAAATCCACACCACAGCAGTGACATCACCAAATCCCTACCACTGGGCCACCAGGGAACACTGTATCTCATGTTTATATTACCCAGTGGGTGCCTATAGTATGAAATTAAGTGTTCGTTGTTTGAGGCTTATGTAATTCGTTTTTTCTTTTGTCAATAAAATTTGAGAGGCATCCAGTCTTCAAAGAAAGCCCCACTGTACCCTGGAGGCCAAGAAGTTTAAATGTGTGATGACAATTGATCTGGATCATAATCTTTGTGTTATCAAACCATTTTAAAAGCAGATGGATAGCTCAGGATTCACTGTTAACTTATGCTGCCATCTGCAGCTATTAAAAGGCAAAGAAATAAATTCCTTCTCAAAGGTGGACATAAATCTTTTCTACAATGCGTTCAGTGCCTGGCACACATTAGGTGCTTAGGAGTGTTTTAGAATAAGTGGATAAAAAATAGTATTTAAATTTGTTCTATGCTGAAGGGCGTAAGAAAGCCTGAGTCTCACAGAATTCTTTATCTTGGGACACGACTATCTACAATGTACACGTGGAGCCAAAGAAAGATTCTGAGTAGAAAACTCAGATGGTTTGGGATGGCTTTTTGATTGGTTCTGCTTGGGTTTTTTTTTCCCCCTCTTTTTGCCTCATTCTTGGGCTTTTCTCGCTTCTGTTTCCCCAAGGATGTGCAATTTTCATCTTTCTTATTTCCCTTTAGGACGGCTCATGCAAGCTGATGTTATTATAAACAAAGAGCTTTATAAGTAATTTCAGTGATAAGAATTCTAGGAAAAAGCAATAAAGGAACAGGCTGAGCTGCCCAGATCTCTTATTCCAAGACATGAGTTATAATAGCACTCTGCACAGTTTCACAGTGTCCCAGGCAAGTCCCTGAACTGTCTCCAGACACTAAGGCCCCCTAAGGGGTAATCTTCCCGAAAGCTGGAGCCTGGTCTCCAAACATTTTACCCAGTAGATGTGTCAAATGCCCAATTTCTACAGCTTTTTTTTTTTTTCTGTTTAGAAACTTCTAGAGTAAGCCCATAGCACCAGTTTGTTTGAGAAACAAACCTAGTTTGCAGGTGATCTGTCCACCAGTGGTGATGAATAAACCTGAATACTCGCAGGATATGAATGATCTTCAAAAGGTACCCATCAGAGTCTTAGAATTGGGCATTACTTTAACCAAGTACTAGTAAAAAGATATTTGGAGGTATTAGTGCATAGAGGAGGGGGGAAAGAAAAGGGCTTCTCTCCTAATAGGATGCTTAATCAGGAGTTCCCATCGTGGCTCAGTGGTTAACGAATCCGACTAGGAACCATGAGGTTGCGGGTTCGATCCCTGACCTCGCTCAGTGGGTTAAGGATCCGGCATTGCCGTGAGCTGTGGTGTAGGTTGCAGACGCGGCTCGTATCCCGCGTGGCTGTGGCTGTGGCGAAGGCCGGTGGCTACAGCTCCTGTTAGACCTCTAGCCTGGGAACCTCCAAATGAGCTGTAAATCAGTACTTTAGGCAAATCAAGGAATCCGGAAATGTGTGGATGCCGCAGGTCAACAAGGCTTAGGTGTCTGCCCCTCTGTCTTTGGAGTGAGGGGTGAGGCCTTGTTCTCAGATCTCAGCACGTCAGCCGGAGACCCAGTTGTAATGTCTATATGTTTCCGTCAAGAGAAAGAACCAAAGGCACATCTTCAAGACTCTTTCTGGGCTCTCCACTCACTGACTTTCCTGAGCCACCCTGCCTGCCGGGGACAGGGGAGTGCAGCTGCCGCAAATAAAATTAAAGTTCTGGGAGTTCCCTGGTGGCCTCGTCAGTGAAGGTACTGGCTTTGTCGCTACTGTGGTGAGGGTTCCATCCCTAGCCTGGGAACTTCTGTATACCAAGGGCACAGCGCCCCCCCCCCAAAAAAATAATTCTGTTAGTAGATAGAGGAGGAGATAAAGAATATTAGGCAACCAAGAGTCTCCACCGCAAACGAGGTAAAATTATCACAATGATCGACTTTTCCTTGCAATCTATGAAGACGGAGGCTTGTTCTAGGATAAACTTGCAGCCCTACTCCCCCCACCCCCCAGGTCATCCTCTTTAACACATATTTTTAATGTTCAAAGATGATTTCTAAGGAGTTAGGGGAGTGAGCTGAAATACTAGGAGAACCTCTCACTAGTGTAACTATGATGTCATCTCAAAGGAAAAAAATCAGTCCTCTGCTGTCACTCGTACAAACGATGAGTTGAAAACATCCTGGGAGTTCTCCTTGTGGCTCAGTGGTTAACGAACCCTACTAGGAACCATGAGGTGGCGGGTTCGATCCCTGGCCTTGCTCAGTGGGTTAAGGATCCGGCGTTGCTGTGAGCTGTGGTGCAGGTCGCAGACGTGGCTCGGATCCCGCGTGGCTGTGGCTGTGGCTGTGGCGAAGGCCGGCGGCTACAGCTTCTATTAGACCCCTAGCCTGGGAACCTCCATATGCCGCGGGTGCGGCTCTAGATAAAAAGGCAAAAAGATGAAAAAAAAAGAAAACATCCTGGACTTTAATAAGATCGGTCGGTCCCCCTCGGCGGGACAGGGTTGATAAGCGTGCCACGCCTCTGTCCCTTCCTTTGTCACTGCTGTGTTGTCTCCCTTTGGGTCCAAACAGGATGGTATGACCTACAACACGGAGCAGATGGTCCAGAGTCCGCTCTTCCGGTCAAATGCAGTCTTGTCCCCTAGCTCTGGTCTCGGATCACAGTCTCTTCAAACATCTACAGCCTCCACCTCCCCAGAAGGAAGGCAGCCAGCCCTGCCTCTGTCTCCAGAGGTGGCTGGATCGTTTCCTGGTCCTCCAGCTGCTGAATGTCCCCTTGTCTTAGATGGTGGCTATAGTGCTGGCTCTCTCTCTCTCTCCCTCCCTCCCTCTCTCTCTCTTTCACGGCATTCATGATGGGTTCTGGAATCTGGCCCATCAGACCAACAGCAAAGAAAGCAAGTCAGTATTAAGAATAAACACCCGCAGGAGTTCCCGTCGTGGCTCAGTGGTTAATGAATCCGAATAAGAACCATTAGGTTGCGGGTTCGATCCCTGGCCTTGCTCAGTGGGTTAAGGATCCGGCGTTGCCGTGAGCTGTGGTGTAGGTTGCAGACGCGGCTCGGATCCCGCGTGGCT
>PVHT020000237.1:6434243-6464337 GCA_004024745.2 Catagonus wagneri | reverse complement strand
GAGCATCTGTGTGTGAGCCCTTTATCCACAAGACTGCCGTCACCTCCTTCCTGCACCGTCTCTGTGGCTGAGTAATTTTCTGCTCACCCCCATTCTCACCGAGTCTTTATGGGAATACGAGCCAGGTATAGAAAGGACACGCTTCTGGAGTTCCCGTCGTGGCTCAGTGGTTAATGAATCCGACTAGGAACCATGAGGTGGCGGGTTCGATCCCTGGCCTTGCTCAGTGGGTTAAGGATCCGGCATTGCTGTGAGCTGGGGTGTAGGTCGCAGACGCGGCTCAGATCCCGCGTGGCTGTGGCTGTGGCGAAGGCCGGCGGCTACAGCTCCTGTTAGACCCCTAGCCTGGGAACCTCCACATGCCGCGGGTGCGGGCCTAGATAAGGCAAAAAGACAAAAAAAAAAAGAAAAGAAAGGACACGCTTCTGGTTCCCTCCAGAGCTCTGGGGGTTTTGAGAACAAGTTGACAGGAAGGAAAGGACAGAGCATTGAAAAGAATAAAGAGGAAAGAACTAGCTTAATAAATGCTATCGGTATTTAAACAGATTTAAACCTTGCATATGGAAAGGTGAATTTTTTTTTTCTTTTTTTTTTTTTTTTGCTTTTTAGGGCTGCGTCCACCGCATGTGGAAGCTCCCAGGCTAGGGGTCAGATTGGAGCTGCAGCTGCCAGTCTACACCACAGCCACGGCAACACCAGATCTGAGCTGCATCTGTGACCTACACCAGAGTTCACGGCTGCACTGGATCCTTAAGTCACTGAGTGAGGCCAGGTGTCGAACCCAAGTCCTCATGGACACTACTCAGGTTTGTTACTGCTGAGCCGCGATGCGAACTCCAATATTGCAATTATTAGAAAGTTAGGACCAGAAATTATATGACAAAGAGAACTTGGGTTGAACGATTGAAACAATTGTCCAGATGTGTCTCTGCTTTGACTTTTTCTGTACGTTTAGGATCTTTGGGATGAAGCGTGGGCTTCATACAGTATTTTACACTAGGAGCCTTATTTTCATTTTCTTTCTTTCTTTTTCTTTTTTTTTCCTTTTTAGGGCCACAACAGCAGTATATAGAGGCTCCCAGGCTAGGGGTTGAATTGGAGCTACAGCTGCCAGCCTATACCACAGCCACAGCAACGCGGGATCCAAGCCTCATCTGCGACCTACACCACAGCTCACGGCAAAGCCAGATCCTTAACCCACTGAGCGGGGCCAGGGATCAAACCCGCAACCTCACGCTTCCTAGTCGGATTCGTTAACCACTGAGCCACGACGGCAACTCCAAGAGCCTTATGTCCTTCTTCCTCTTTTCTTCCTCTCCCTCTGCTCTTCCGGGACCCAGAGTACATCCTCATCAGTTCAGTGCAGCCTTTGTTTTACAGAGACATCCAGCTCTATAATACATTTGATTAGGAGCAATTTTCAGCAGACCCACTCAAGCAGTCCTTGTGTCCTGCTTTGTCTCTCACATCTGTGCCCTGAAGTCAGCTCTGAGCAGGGACAACGTGTCGTTTTTAGGAAGGCAATCCTCGAGGCAAGACAAGGGGGTCCTTTCTGAGTTTATATCAATGAGTTTATATCAGTGCAGGTATGCAGTCTTCTGCTGGTAAGAGGTGTTAAACAATCATGGCTTGAAAAGAAACCAGTTTTGTTTTGTTTTTTTTTGTAAGTTATTTATTTATTTGTGCTTTTTTAGGGCCACATGTGCAATGCATGGAAGTTCCCAGACTAGGGATCGAACTGCAGTTGCAGCTGCAGCTGCCGGCCAAACCAAAGCCCCAGCAACGCAGGATCCAAACCGTGTCTGTGAACTATACAACAGCTCACGGCAACGCCGGATCCTTAACCCACCAAGCAAGGCCAGGGATCGAACCTGCATCCTCATGGATACCAGCTGGAGCCACAACGGGAACTCTTTTTTTTTTTTTTTTTAATTTACACAAAAGAAGTCCGGAGTGAGGCAGTCTAGAGCTGGTAAAAAGGCTGTAAGGTGGTCTTGGTAAGACAGTTCACTTCTCTTTCACATAAGAGCGAGAGCAGAAGCAGTTCAGGGTGGCCGGAGAAGCCGCGCACAGTGATGTCAGACCCAGATCAACTTTCTGTTCTGCTCCTTGGAGGACTCGAACACAAGACTGAGTAAACGGCATCCCACTCAGGGACCGAGGAAGCAGAACAGAGGAAGCGGGAAAGAATGGGGCACAATAACTTCCTTTTAGGACTTTTAGGGAAAGCTGCACGCAACCCCGGATCTTACGTCCCTTGGCTAGAACTGAGTGCCTTGACGATGCCTTTCTGTGAGCAAATCTGGGGCAAAAAAAAATGTGTTCCAAACTTGCAGCACCCAACTAAATGTAATTGTGGGTTATTAGAGTAGAAGACATGGGGAAAACTGGTGCTGGGGAACAACAAGCAGTTTCTGCCACAGGAGAATATTTCCCTTGGTAGAGAGCACAGACCAATGAATGACTGGTCTGGGGAGTTCCCATCGTGGCGCAGTGGTTAACGCATCTGACCAGGAACCATGAGGTTGCGGGTTCGATCCCTGGCCTCGCTCGGTGGGTTAAGGATCCGGCGTTGCCGTGAGCTGTGGTGCAGGTCGCAGACGCGGTTCGGATCCCGCGTGGCTGTGGCTGTGGCGAAGGCCGGCGGCTACAGCTCCTGTTAGACCCCTAGCCTGGGAACCTCCACATGCCGCGGGTGCGGCCCTAGATAAGGCAAAAAGACAAAATAAGTAAATAAATAAATAAATCACTGATTTGATAAAGTCATAACTGCTTTAAGGAAATGACAATTTTTAACTCCAGGGAAATCAATAAGAGTTACACAAGAGGATGACTGTAATTATACCTGTGTGACTTGGCAGTAAACAAGTATTTATGAAGTCATCATAGCATAAACGGTGCTTTAATTTTCAACTTTTATTTTATTTTTTTTTGTCTTTTTGCCTTATCTAGGGCCGCACCTGCAGCATATGGAGGTTCCCAGGCTAGGGGTCTAACAGGAGCTGTAGCCGCCGGCCTTCGCCACAGCCACAGCCACGCGGGATCCGAGCCGCGTCTGCAACCTACACCACAGCTCACGGCAACGCCGGATCCTTAACCCACCGAGCGAGGCCAGGGATCGAACCCTCAACCTCATGGTTCTTAGTCGGATTCGTTAACCACTGAGCCACGACGGGAACTCCTAGCCTTTGCCTTCTTGTTTGCCCTTTTCCCAGAGGAAAGGATGTGCGGGGCTTCAGAGCCTCTCTCCAGGACCTGTGATAAATACATTTTTGTCTTTAGTGAATTTTCAGTTTATAAACTGGCATTCTGACTGACCAGTGCAGCCTCTTCTTTGAATTCGAATGGACCGTGAGACTGGTCCACTTTTTCTGTGATATATAAGAGTTCCTGAGCCAGGGAAGCTAGAGGCTGCCACCCGGGCCATTATGGCCTGACCGAGGTGTGTGGCTTCTCAGGGGACGCTCCAGTGGTCAGCAGAGCAGATCCCAGAGCTTGTCTCTGACTCCTTACCAGCCTTCCTCTCCTCTATGTAATGATTATTTTACTCTCATAAAACAGGGGACAGCTGGGCTTCCTTGATGTTGTCTTCCACCATCGACCAACTGATCCTCTGCCTGCGCTTCTTGAGCATTTGGTCGTTCCCCTCATGTTTCTTTGTACCCAAAGCTTCCTTCCAAGGAGGAATGTGGTCCATTGAGGTCCACGGTGGTCCTCACCATTGCTGGCCGGCTCCTGTTCCAACCATCCCTCAGATCAGGGTTCTCAAGTCCGATGTTTTTCACTCCATGAGCCCTTGGGTTCCAGTCTTGGCTCTACCACTCCCCAGCCGAGAGTCTCGAGTGAGGAAATTTATTTAGCAACTTGAGAACTCCTTATTTTCATCCAGAAGCGTAATGGGTGGACTTTCCTGAAATACGAGGACCTCCCATTGTGGGAATTAACCAATCTGTGGACTCACAGCTGGACTGGGCAGATTCCCCTAGACCAACAGTTCCCGGGGCAATCAGCGAGAAACAGGATTTCGTCTTTTGCATGAATATAATTTAAAAATTTGAAAATGACAGTAATTCTATTATTGATCCAGTCTAGAGACAATAGTTAATACTTTGTACTAATCTCCTGTGTTGAGATCCAACTGCCCTCCGTCTTCTAAGCCGTGGAGATCAGGGCCACACCTTTAAGGCGACTCTCACAGCCGCTCCTCTCTCTGCCTGTGTTTGCTGCTCTGCCTTGGAAACTGCTCCCACGGCCTGGCTCTCTGCCCTCTGCTGATATTTCAATATCTCTTAAACCAGGTCCTTCCTTTCTTCCTCTCTCCCTTCCTCTCTTCCCCCTTTCCCTTATTCTCCATCCGTTTCTGTATTTGTTTGGCACACTCAGGCAGCATTTTAATCTAGTCGTATGCATCTCAGAGGTTATTGACTTATTTATCTATATTTAGCACATCTTAACGCCACCAATGTCTCAGGAGCTCCTTGCCTCTGGTTTCTTTACCCTCTTTAGTTGCTATCTTGTCGCCAGAGCAGATTCTAGCATTCCCATAATATCAGATTTGTACCATATATAAAGGTTAGATAGATGCCATATGCACATAAACAGTTTAAATTCCTTGGCTTTTCACTACATTGAAATTTTCGAAGTCCAGACCAGTGGGACAGTCCCAGTTTTTTTTTCTTTCATTTTTATCTTCCTATCCTTTACTTTTCCTGGGACTTCCATGGCTGGGAAGGAAGATGGGAGTTCACCTGACCGAGACAAGCCTTTGCTGTTAGTGAAAATAACCGCAGTTGGGGCTGCTGCTTCTTAATGTTTTTTTTCTTTCCGTCCTAATTATAGCTTCATTAAAGCTAGAGGCAGTGGCCACACCTAAGGCTTTCATAGAACATGCAGAAGACAACCCTCTCCTTCCCTCTTGGGTATGTGTCTGTGTGTATTTTGCACACAGCCTTCTCCTGGACAGCTGTGTGTATTTTGACACAGCCTTCTCCTGGACAGCTGGCCTCAGCTTTTTCACCAAGGACCCGAGGGACGGTTTGAAGGAGAACTGGAGGAGGCAGGTCTTATCACTAATATCTTATTGATTGTTTTATTCACCCATTAGGAGACCACGCCTCATCTTAACTGCTTACCTTTCAAAATTCTTAGGGCACTGTGGAGCTCTGCTCTCCCAGAGACCACACCTAGCAATGCAGGAACTCCTAGCTTACTCTAATTGTCTCGCCTTTTGCTTCCATCAAATATTGGGTCATAGTCAATGTCTGTCTACAAGTTAGAGAGAGATGACAATGAAACATGCTACCAGTAGAGATATATATTTTAAGGCTTCGCAGACGTACTTAGGTTACTTATACCACTGGGATTGAAACCACGTGCCAGATCCTAAATCTTTGGGCTTTGAAGTAAAAGACTTTCCCTTTAACCTCCCCTCAGTCTCAAAAGGCTGACTCAAGAGTTGATGAGGAAATACTGTTATGGCTAAAAACTAGTTAAAACAGCCCCCCGGAGTTCCCTTCATGAGTCAGTGGTTAACGAATCCGACTAGGGACCATCAGGTTGCGGGTTCGATCCCTGGCCTTGCTCAGTGGGTTAACGATCCGGCGTTGCCGTGAGCTGTGGTGTAGGTTGCAGACGCGGCTCGGATCCCGCGTGGCTGTGGCTGTGGTGTAGGCCGGCAGCTACAGCTCCTGTTAGACCCCTAGCCTGGGAACCCCCATATGCCGCTGGTGCGGCTCCAGATAAAAAGGCAAAAAGACAAAAAAAAAAAAAAAACCCAGCCCCCACTGTGTTGTGTCCTGTCTTGGCCCACTAATTTATTACTAATGTTTACTTGCTAGTTAGAGATTGAAACACTCCCTGACGCCCCTTCCCTGTGGGCAATCTTCATTCCAGAGAGAAAGTCAAGGAACGATAACCCCAAAGACAACCAGAAACCATCACGGACCCAGTGATGCCAGATCCGATGACTCCGAAATGATCTGTGGATGAAGAATAATATTGACACCTTAATCAATAACCCTGTCTTCTGATCCAAACCTGTAAAACCCCTTGTTATCCCCTCTCAAGACAGGACACAGTTTTGAGGCACTAGCCTGCTGTGTCCCCCTTTGCCTGGCCGAGCAATAAAGCTGTGCTTGTCCTCCAAACTCCGTGTCTGAGACTTAACTGGTGCAGGTGTACAGAGGCCGGCTCTTTGGCTACATGATTGAATGACATAATGACATTTTTAGGAGCCCTCTAGTTTAAGGGAGAAAGTAGAGTAAGGCTCTTTATCCTTAGGCCCCTTCGGAGCCCTGAAAACACATCTCTTACTGACCCCTAGCTCCTTCTTATGCTTCATTAAAACAGATGTTATTCCTTGAACAAGGTTCCTAGAAATTTCGTTTTCTATCCTTGGTGTAACCCCGTGTGTTTTTTCCTAAATTCTACAGACGCACATAAGTCTACATAAGTGAGTATCTTCTACCTAGGGGTGTGTGTGTGTGTGTGTGTGTGTGTGTGTGTGTGTGTACGGCTCGCCTTACTTTATATTATAATCAGTTCTTCAAGAAATTTGCATCGCTGGTTATGTGCTTTGCATCTTGTTTTCTTTCTAGAATCTTAGAATCTAGAATCCTTCAAAGAGTAGGCCTGTATTTTCTTTTTCCTTTTTTTTTAATCTTTTTCTAGGGCCACACATGCAGCATATGGAGGTTCCCAGGCTAGGAATCTAATAGGAGCTGTAGCCGCCGGTCTACAGCCACAGCAACAGCCACAGCAACACGGGATCCGAGCCGCATCTGAGACTTACACCACAGCTCACGGCAACGCCGGATCCTTAACCCACTGAGCGAGGCCAGGGATCGAACCCACAACCTCATGGTTCCTAGTTGAATTCGTTAACCACTGAGCCACAACGGGAACTCCAAGTAGGCCTGTATTTTCTTAGTAACTCCCCCACCACCACTTTCTAAGGCCGCCCCCATGGCATATGGAAGTTCCCAGGCTGGGGGTCGAATCTGAGATGTCGCCTCCGGCCTGCACCACAGACACGGCAACGCTGGATCTGATCCGTGTCTGCGGCCTACACCACAGCTCAAGGCAACGTGGGATCCTTAACCCATTGAGCGAGGCCAGGGATCGAACCTGCATCCTTATCGACACCAGTCACATTTGTTACTGCTGCTGCACAGTGGGAAATCCAATTTTCTTAGCAACATTTTTAAATGAACTGCCTTTGCGGAGATATTACTAGTCATTTAATCCAATCTTTTACCCACAGACCACTGATTCTATGCTCTAGAGGAGATTTTGAGGGCATTTGCTGACCAGCCAGCCCAGGGAAGCATGTTATTTACTCTGGCACAGCCTGAATAATAAATGTTTATCATTATTTTTGTACTTTAATTCAACCTGTGATTTTCTTTTTTTTTTGCCGTATCTAGGGCCGCACCTGCGGCATATGGAGGTTCCCAGGTTAGGGGTCTAACAGGAGCTGTAGCCGCCGGCCTTCGCCACAGCCACAGCCACGTGGGATCCGAGCCGCGTCTGCAACCTACACCACAGCTCACGGCAACGCCGGATCCTTAACCCACTGAGCGAGGCCAGGGATCGAACCCGCAACCTCATGGTTCCTAGTCGGATTCGTTAACCACTGAGCCACGAAGGGAACTCCTACTACTCTTTTCTTTTTTCTCAACTTTCTCCTCCATTCCCGACCTCGTCCTATTAAGCTCCCCCCTACACCGCTTCAATACCGCTCCTTCTACTTTTTATCCCTCTGAAAGCTCCCCCATACCAGCCTCATAAGAGGAGCCGTGGCGGGGGTGGGCTAGGACTGACCATACCTGGGACCATTTTTAACAGCCTTCCTCTGCTCCTCCTTATTTGAAGTCTTGGCCCTTTGGGTCCACAGCCCTCCTGAAACCCACAGCCGAGCATCCTCTGCTGGCCCATACTCACATCCAAAGATGATTCAGCAACTGATTCATATTTTTTTTTTCTCTACCACCCGCTCTGGCGTTCACTGACGAGCTCAGTCTGTCACCCCTCAAGATCTTAGATCTCAACACCACTTGGGCCAAACACTGACTGCCTTTACCTTTCCAGAAGGTTCTTTCTGAATACCTTTTCGGTCAGCGTTTCCAATATGTCACACATTCCCCTCCCTCTCCCGGATCGTCCACTCCTGCTGTTCCTTCTTTGTCTTGCACGTATCCACCCTCTGCAGCCTCACCTTCTGTCTGTCTGAACTACTCAGGCGCTTTTATTGATGTCGCTCTCAATAGGCTATTTAACTAGGAACTGAAGAAAAGAAGACGGAGCTCGAGCCTAATGATCGTAATTCAGTTAGCCACCTGCTCAAAATAAGCGCAGGGAGAGTCAGGCTCAGTCACTGGTACTCAATACGTATCATACAAACACATCTATTTCAAAAATACAACACCGCTGATCGCACAAAGCTTCTCTCTCCAGCTTTATGTCTCATAAATAACTGTTATTATTGACCCAGTGTGCATTTTCCAGCCCTTTTTCTCTCTATGTATTTGCATCCCTCACCAAAATAAGCTATGTGCGAATGCATAACAGGCACCCAATTACCACTGGTTGAACAAACGAATGCCTGTGTGTGTGTGTGTGTGTACACATATATACACATCAACTGCTTTGCCTATGGGGTTGTGAATGTGTTTTGATATAAATCATATTGCTTTATACATATTATTGGGCAGCTTGCTTTTTTTTTACTTAACAGCGTATCTTGGGAGTATTCCCAGGATACCACATTCTGCTCTATTTCACTCAATACTGATGCATAGAATTGTATGTTATGGATACTTATTTGTCCATTCTTACTTTTTTGTTTAGCTGTGCCCCTGGTCTGCTGAAGTTCCCAAGCCAGGGGTCAAACCTGCACCACAGCAGTGACCAGAGCCACAGCAGTGACAACCCTGGATCCTTAATCCTCTTGCACCACAAGGGACTCTTACTTGTCCGTTCCCTTTTTTTTTTTTTTTTTTTTGGTTTTTTTTTTTTTCTTTATCTAGGGCCGCACCCGCGGCATATGGAAGTTCCCGGACTAGGGGTCTAACAGTAGCTACAGCTGCAGGCCTTCGCCACAGCCACAGCCACGCGGGATCCGAGCCGCGTCTGCGACCTACACCACAGCTCACGGCAACGCCGGATCCTTAACCCACTGAGCGAGGCCAGGGATCGAACCCGCAACCTCATGGTTCCTAGTCGGATTCGTTAACCACTGAGCCACGACGGGAACTCCTGTCCATTCCCTTATTGATGGGCATTTATATATTTCCTACATTTTATCATTTATAAACAGCACTATCACACAAAGCCAGGGAAATTTTTCTTCCTACATGTATATGTATAATATTTATGGAATTTTTTTTCTTTGAAGTTAATTGTTGAGCAAAATGTTATGGGCATTTTTTGTTTAAGGCCGCACATGCAGCATATCAAAGTTCCCAGGCTAAGGGTCAAATCTGAGCTGCAGCTGTGGTCTACACCACAGCCAGGGCAACACATGATCCAAGCTGCCTCTTCGACCTACACAGCAGTTTGTGGCAACTAGGGATCCTTAACCCATTGAGAGAGGCCAGGGATCGAACCCACATCCTCACAGACACTATGTCGAGTTCTTAACCCTAGAAGCCACAACAAGAACACCAGTATGTGCTTTTTTATTTTTTTAGGGCTGCACCCGTGGCATATGGATTTGACCAGCTAGGGGTCAAATCTGAGCTACAGCTGCCATTCTACACCACAGCCACAGCAATGCAAGGATCTGAGCCACATCTATGACCTACACCACAGCTCATGGCAATGCCAGATCCTTAACCCACAGAGCAAGGCCAGGGATTGAACCCATGTCCTCATGGATACTAGTGGGATTCGTTTCTGCTGAGCCACGACGGGAAATCCTGATCTAAGATAGAGCAGGAACTCCTCTTGGGCTCTATCTTAGATCACAGTTAAGTTGCTTGGAAACAATCTGACTTTGGTCTGACCTCAAACATTTGCTAGGTGGAACCAGAGCAGCAGTCAGTTAAGGGTTAACTGTTTTTCACCCCAAAGTAAAACCACGCTGAGTTCTCCACTCAGCGTCTCATGAATTTTAAGTTTTTCTAGTCTGGCTGGTAAGTATATGCAATATCCCAGGCCCTAAGGGAAATTCAGGTCCTGATTTCTTTAATCTTTTTTTTTTCCTTTTTGCCTTATCTAGAGCCGCACCCGCAGCATATGGAAGTTCCCAGGCTAGGGGTCTAACAGGAGCTGAGGCCGCCGGTCTTCGCCACAGCCACAGCCACGCGGGATCCGAGCCGCATCTGCAACCTACACCACAGCTCACGGCAACGCTGGATCCTTAACCCACTGAGCAAGGCCAGGGATCGAACCTGCAACCTCATCGTTCCTAGTCAGATTCGTTAACCACTGAGCCACAAGGGGAACTCGATTTCTTTAATCTTTTTGGGTGTTTGTTTTCCCAGTTTCAGGTAGTTTCCTCATATCTATGCACTGACTAGTACTCTCCTAAATCCTAGAGATGAACCCTCCAAAGATCTCTGAGATCGCATCTTTGGGCAGCTCTCTTCTGCACAGTCTGAACGCTACAGTTCTTATTCCCACGGACCCTCAGCTCTGCCTTCTCAACTCAGGGATGCTGCTGGTCTCTCCCTGGGTTTCCCTTCCTTGTGCCATGGTCTGGAAATTCTTTCAAAGGAGCAAGCTTAGGCAATGAAGAAGCTCACTTCATTTTTTTCCTGTCTTTTGTGGCCCGGTGTCTAGTGTCTTGACAGCCATTGTTTTGTATATTTTGTCCTTCCTTTTGGCTGGAAGTAAAAGGTTCGTTATTTTTAAAGAGTTTGAAAAAAATAAAAATGAAATGCTTTTTTATATTTAAACTCTGTAAGTTGTGTCTAGCATGGCCGTTAGCCTACAGCTAGCCTGCGTCCACTACTGAGGCACTACCTTTCCGAGAATTCTACTCAGTGCTCCCTGTGTCAGGAGCTCTCTCCCGTCTGGTTGGTAGAAACAGCATCTATTTCAAGCGCTCTGAGCCAGTGCGGGGCTGGTTCTGCCTAATCACCTCCAGGGGTCTTTTCCTGCTTGAAGGCAGTTTCCTCACTTGCATGTACTCATCAGAACAATGAAGGAGTTGCTGAAAGCCCTCGGTGGCTTCTGGAGCTCTCTGAATTTGCAGCTTTCTTCGCTATGCTCTGTGATTTTAGCCACTCCTTGAACAATGAACTTGAGTCTCCTCGGCTCAGAGAGACAGGCAGGCTCCATTTTCCAGCACTCCCTGAAAGGTTTCTCAGAGGCAGTAAGGTGGGGCCCTTACAGGATGGCTTCACTCATTCCACTTCTCTCAGACATCACTGTTTCGTGTCACCTGTGGTCCAGCGGCTAGCAAACATCATTTCGTATATTTTGTACATTCTAGCTCTTTGGCGTTGGAGGGTAAGACCAATCCCCATTACTTCATCTTAAACCGCCCCCCCTCCATACACTGACATTTCAGTTTTAGGGATTTCTTTTTTTTTTTTTTTTTGGTCTTTTTGCCTTTATGTAGAGCCGCACCCACAGCATATGGAGGTTCCCAGGCTAGGGGTCTGACAGGAGCTGTAGCCGCCGGCCTTCACCACAGCCACAGCAACGCGGGATCCGAGCCCCGTCTGCAACCTACACCACAGCTCACGGCAACGCCGGATCCTTAACCCACTGAGCAAGGCCAGGGATCGAACCCGCAACCTCATGGTTCCTAGTCGGATTCGTTAACCACTGAGCCACGAAGGGAACTCTGGTTTTAGGGAATTTTATTGTAACCTATTTATGTGCATTATTTTCCCATGCCCCCAAATAAATATTTCTCTCTTCTTCACTTCTGTACTACAGTTTCAGCCTCTGTACATTTTCTTGCTCCCTTAAGAATTCGGTGTAGAAAGAGAAAGCCAACATGGTAACTGAAGGATTGGAGAGAGACTTGCCAGACAGAAGAGCACCCATCTGAGAAAGTGTCCAGTGGAAGGGCAGTAGGAGAGGCACCGTAGCTCCAGTCAGCCGGCAGCTCAGCTTGTCTGGCTGACCCTTCCTCCTTGGGGCCAAAGATCCAGCTCCTCCCTCTTGGAGATCTGTAGCCGAAGAGCAGAGGGACCACGTCCTCGTCCTCATTTCAATACGTGAATGACTTGAATGAACTGAATGAATAAGCGATCTCACAGATGGGAGTGGGGAAGCGGGAGATATTTTTCTATGGCATCAGCCATATGGAAGTAGCTTCAAGCTGCTGAGTTGTGACAACGATCAGGGAGTCAGGAGCCAGCTGGCTACTCTGATCTGACTGCTATGTCTCGTCACTCTCCAATCTGCCGTGCCATCCTCAGGGAGAAGGATCACGTTGCTTTCTCTGCTTGGCGGTGGCGCTGAGCCAAGGCAGCCCGGAGTTAGATCAGCTCCCAGGGGCTCTGAGGGACCCATACCGCTTTTGCTCAATGCTGCCAGCCGAATGAGAGCATGACGGGTTCCCATCAAGAGCAAGAACGTGTCTTTGCATATTTCCTCCCGGTATCTGCGGCCACCCTCCCTCCACCGCAGCCCCGCACGGGGCTAACTCAATACAAATCCTAGGAGCAAAGCTGGCGGACAGAAAGGGAAAGAAAAGGAGCAGAAAGGCTATGTGCGTGCCTGTTTACCTACCTTGGGTTCAGTCCCTCCAATCTGACAAGCATAGAGGCATATTGGGTTCTATTAACAGGTTTATAAAAACTGAGACTGAACAACTATGGTTGGCTATAGCTATTTTTCATCATATGGTCTAAGTGTTCCCGAAATGTATGCTATGCTTACCCCTCGGTTAACCATCATTTAAGTCAATGGCATGAAAGGATTCATTGCATCTGGAAAGGATCAAGATCCCAAACACCCTCCCATGGGTACAGGGCATCCAAATGCAAACAAAAAAACAGGCGCTACAGCCTGAACTCTGTTAGAAGCAAGAACCCCCACATTAACCTTGAACTGCCTCACCGCAGCATCAGCAACCACCACGAATCTCTTACGTCGCTAGACCCTGATGAAATGGGAAAGTATCACTAATGCTTGACTCGCTTCAGGCTCATTCTCCCTGTTAGGCCACTTCTATTGCTCTCTTTTCCAGGGACTCATCGTAAACCACTCTCCACCACATCCAACTGGAATGGATTCATTGTTTTGAAAAATAGATCGCTCAAAGTTCAGGTCTTGGCAAAGGCAAAGAGATGGGGAGGTTCCACGGGACCCCCGGGCTGTCCTCCAGGCCTCTTGGGGTCCTCGGTCTCATTTCAGCCGAATGAGGTTATGCCAGCTGCCTAGAAGACTCTCATCCTTAGCTACCATGAATTGATGTCTTGGCAATGCTTCTCATGTCTCTGCCATCCTCCAGCCTCACCCTCCACACCATCCCATGGCAAATCTTCCCTGCTGGCACAGGCTTTCCTTGGAGTCCAAAACAACCAGCCCCCCATGACCTGAAAAGACACATGTACTCCAGTGTTCATTGCAGCACTCTATGCAATAGCCAGGTCATGGAAACAACCTAAATGCCCATCAACAGAGGAGTGGATAGGGAAGATATGGTACATACACACAATGGAATATTACTCAGCCATTAAAAGGAACGAATTACCAACATTTATAGCAACATGGATGGACCTAGAAATTATCATGTGTAGTGAAACCAGTCAGACAATTAGACAGCAACACCCAATGCTACCACTTACATGTGGAAACTAAAAAGACACAGTGAACTTCTTTGCAGAACAGACAATGACTCACAGATTTTGGAAAGCTTGGTTTTTCAAATAAGACAGTCTGGGGGGTGGGGGGATGCACTGTGGGTTTGGGACACAAATGCTATCAAATTGACTTGTGATGATTTATGTACACTTATTAAAAAAAAAAAACAGCCCCTTGTGAGTGCACTAGGCAAAACGCATCTTCAGCCATTTGACAGATGAGGAAGTTGAGCATGAGAGTTCACTGAGGGTTTCCAAGAAGCAGAGCTACGGACAGAACCCAGATCTGATTTCAAGGCCTCAATTATCTTCAACCTCATGTTGCATTTAGAAGGTAAACTAGCGAGTTCCCTTCATGGCTCAGTGGTTAACGAATCCGACTAGGAACCATGAAGTTGCGGGTTCGATCCCTGGCCTTGCTCAGTGGGTTCAGGATCCGGCGTTGCCGTGAGCTGTGGTGTAGGTTGCAGACGCGGCTGGGATCCCGCGTGGCTTTGGCGAAGGCCGGCAGCTACAGTTCCTGTTAGACCCTAGCCTGGGAACCTCCATATGCCGCGGGTGCAGCTCTACATAAAGGCAAAAAGACAAAAAAAAAAAAAAAAAGAAGGTAAACTAGACCTAATGAGGCCATGAGAGGCGCGTGGACCACAAGAGGCTAGCTTGCAACCGAGCAGATCTGGGACCGAGATCCGGGTCCCAGATCGCGTCTGCTGGGGTTGAAGAGGAGGCAGCTCCCTTGAGTGGCTGTCAGAACAGCTCCGTTCCCTCAGAGCTGAGCTTTGTTTTTGCTTTGTCAACCCCGAAGACCTAAATCTCTTCATCTCTGACCTGCTTTTATCCTCTTTTCAGCTACCCGGGTGACATGTCCTTTAGCTGGTTTCCAGCTTCAGAGAGACGAAAACGCCCTTCGGTCATCGCCGCCAGGGATCTGTTTCTCTGACGGTTACAGAAATGGCCTCCAGGGGGCGCCAGATAGTCATCTCTCGTTTACAGGTAAATAAATGAGTCGTCATTAAATATATTTACATACCAGTCCTTCGGCGGGATTGCAATAAAGATAACTCGTGCAGGGTAAAGCCGGTTCCCAGGAAGGGTGGGGATGATTCATCACAGACTTAAAAATAAAGACAAGCTTCATTTCCTCCCCAGCCTGAGGGGGATACAGGCTCACTCTGCAAAGACTGATCTCCAAGAGGGAGGTGCCTGGCCACCTCCCTTGCTCCGAGAGGAGGTGTCAGCCACGCTAGCTGCACTGCAGGCTGGCTGGAGCGATGCCCCGCCATCTCCTTGCCCTCCTCCTGGGCCCCTTCTTAGGTGGGTCCTCCTCTCCAGCCCTCACGCTCACCACAACCCTCTGAAGAACCTCAGCTGTTTGGTTTGACTCTGTTTGGTACATTCCTTCAGTTGTCAAATGAATATGGGAGTTTAGTCCCAGTGGCTGGCACCCTGGCCTTGGGTTCCCCAGTCCCTAGGAAGGAGCGTGCCCTCTTGACCACTGACCCTTGGCACTTGGCCCTCATGGTCCGCTCCCCATGATGGTGCCCCATGCCTGAGCCGTGGAAGGGCTTGATCCAGCCTCCCCTTGGGCTGGAGGGCAAGCTGGGCTGGAGTTCTTCCTTCTCAAAGGCGTTTCATGCTTTCCCACAGGCGTCAGCGCTCAGACCATCCATCAGTGGCCAGCTTCCAGGGTGCAGCTTGTGGGCAGCGCCCTCATCCTGGAGTGCACTGTGAAGGGGACATCAAACCCCAACCTATACAGGCAGACCCCCGAGGGGGCCCTCCAGCTTCTCTTCTACTCCTTTGAACCGCAGCGGGTAGATTCTGAGAAGCCCCAGAACCTCAGCGCCTCCAGACCCGAGGATGGCTGTTTCACCCTGAGTTCTAAGAACCTTCTGCTCGGCGACTCTGGCTTCTACCTCTGCGCCTGGAGTCTCACACTGAGACGGGTGGGGCAGACATCTGTGCAAAAACCCCCACCCTCTCCCACGTTCTTACCACCCACCCGCTCCAGGAGCCCTCACTCAGGGGACTGGCTGAAGTCTGTGTTTGTCACCGGGTTTCTGATCGGCAGCCAACGTGAGGGCAACTGAATCCAGCCGGCTTCTTCAAAAGAACTTTGTGCATTTCCTCAGGAAGAACAACCGCAACAAAAAAGACCTATGTGTGTATAATTGACATAAAATTCATGAAGGATTTTAGAGAGAAAAAAAAAAAGACCCATGTGTGTGGAAGCTGTGGATGGCACAGCCACGGTCAAGTTTGCCACGTGTGGGAGTCCGATCTGAGGTTACCATACTCCAGCCCTCAGAACGCGCTATTCCTTGCCTGACACCCTATTCTTTCCCATTCCCAGGGGTGCCCTGGCGACGGAGGTTGTGCGTTTGCCAAAGAGAAGGGCGGGCTGCACCGACACCTGTTGCTTAGCTAGTTAATTTTCATCATCTGCGAAATCTGTCCTTGCTCTTTCTGCAGAGACTGGACAACTTGTGGAAGCTTGGATGAGGCTTCGAGCCAGGGAGGGGGCAAGGTGGATGGTTATTGTAGGGGCTGCAAGTGTGGTTTTATCACTACCAGAAACATGCACTCCGGAATGTCGATTATTGTTTGGGGGTTTTGATTTTTTTTTTTATATATGCCTGTTCCACTATGTCTCATTCCTTCTTTTATAGCAACAGAGGGAGCAGAGAAGCAGATGGTGATCCAAGAGATACAAGAAGACAGGATAGAGAGGGCAGGCATGTGTAATGGTAAAACCCTAAAAAGAGAGATTACTTGGCTGGAAATGCAGGCGAGGAAAAGGCTTATGGGGACGTCTGGGAAGTGACACCACGGTTACCTTGGCAACTGAGCATCCGTCCTCATCCCTCAGCCCCTCAGCCCTCCCTCCTCCTCTTCCTCCTCCTCATTCCTCAAAAGATTTTCTTTTTTAATGTCCCTTCTGTTCCACGAGGGGGCACAAGAAGTCTTAAAATACTCTGTTCCTGGCATCGGTTCATTAAGACCGATTCAGACTTGTTTGTTTCTTTTCAGTATCTTTTAATCCGCAGAGGAAAATCTGAGACAGACACAGAGCAATCAAGACAGTATTGGATGATGCTCAAGAGCCCCTGTTGCACTTTAAGGTCAACTATATATTAAGCAATTGCGTGCTGGGCATTCTGAGCCGTCACAAGGATTAAAAAGAAAAATGTAGTACACTCAAGATGGTGCTGGGCACACTCACGACATGAATTAGTCAAGGCACTTGGAGCTTGGGATAAGCAGATAAAAACTGCTATATATAAGGAGTTCCGTCGTGGCTCAGTGGTTAACGAATCTGACTAGGAACCATGAGGTTGGGGTTCGATCCCTGGCCTCGCTCAGTGGATTAAGGATCCGGCGTTGCCGTGAGCTGTGGTGTAGGTTGCAGACGCGGCTCGGATCCCGCGTTGCTGTGGCTGTGGCAAAGGCCGGCGGCTGCAGCTCCTGTTAGACCCCTAGCCTGGGAACCTCCATATGCCGCGGGTGTGGCCCTAGATAAGGCAAAAGACAAAAAAAAAAAAAAGCTACTATATATAAAATAGCTAAGACTGTGATGGAAAATAATATTAAAATGTATATATATATATATATATATATAACAGTCACTTTGCTGTACAGCAGAAATTAGCACAACATTGTAAATCAACTATGCTTTTTAAAAATTTTAGGAAAAAAGGAGAGAGAAAATCCATAAGGAAACCTGGAAAAAAATTTTTTTAATAAAGTAGATAAACAGCAAGGTCCTGCTGTATAGCACAGGGAACTATATTCAATATCCTATAATGAACCCTAATAAAAAAAGAATATGAAATATATAATGTGTGGATGTATATATAAAATATATGTGTGTGTATGTGTGTGTGTGTGTGTGTGTGTGTGTAACTGAATCACTCTCTATACACCAGAAATTAACATGACATTGTAAATCAACTAGACTTCAATATTTTTTTCTTCTTTGGCTGCTGCATGGCATGTGGAGTTCCCGGACCGGGGATCAGTTGCAGCCTACTCCACAGCAGCGGCAACACCAGATCCTTTAACTCACTGTGCGGGATCCAGGATCAAACATGTGTCCTGGAGCTGCAGAGACGCAGCCCATCCCATTGCGCCATGGTGGGGACTCCTAGACTTCAATTTAAAAAAATTTTGTCTTTGGAGTTCTAGTCATGGCTCAGTGGTTAATGAATCCAACTAGGAGCCATGAGGTTGCGGGTTCGATCCCTGGCCTCGCTCAGTGGGTTAAGGATCTGGTGTTGCCGTGAGCTGTGGTGTGGGTCTCAGGTGTGGCTCGGAGCCTGAGTTGCTGTGGCTGTGGTGTAGGGTAGTGGCTGCAGCTCCAATTTGACCCCTAGCCTGGGAACCTCCATATGCCTTGGGTGTGACCCCAAATAGTCCCCCCCAAAAAAGTTATTATCCGCCATGATATCTGCTCTACTCATGAATAAGCATCTTATTCCTCTAATGGCTCCCATAGTGTCTAGAATCAGAAATCTACGATTATCCTTAATCTCAGGAGAAAAAGGAAACCAGTTCTGCAGAGTTTTCTCAGCTATGCTATCTCTTGCCAGGAGCTCATCAATGTCACAAACCCCGTTGGGAAGATATAAGTCTGTCTCTCTCTTAGGAGACGTCCCAGGACCCTGTTCTTGGCTCTGCAGGTGTCCCCAGACAACGCTTCCTATACCTGTCATTCCTGGGCCACTGGCACATGGAAGATCCAGGGCCATATGCTGGTGACCAGAACTCCAAGTCTGGATCCTAGCCACTCATGGGATGTCTGGGAAGAGACCCGGGAGCCTCCGGGCAGCTCAGGGAAGCTGGGGGATACCCCCAGGGTGGGAAGTTGGTTGGCACTAAATGTGGGTGACTTCCTAGTCGTGCACAGGATTCTCTGCTTCGAGCTGGGGGCGCTATGGCTCTCTGAGCTGCTGCCAAGCAAATCTGCCCTGTTACCTTCTCCTGTTGCTTCCCGCTTCCTAGCTACTCATTCCGGCCCTCTGCTTGTCTAGTCTCTCTTGCATTATGTCCTCCCTCCTCTTCTCGGCAGATGGGGCCAACCTTGACCTTCACGCATCCTCACAGGCCTTGGCAGTAGGGATGATGCTTAGAGAAACCCGCAGGGACAGCACACAGAGGCCAGCTCAGATATTTGGGGACTGTCTGTTTCTCAGCCTGTTGACTATCTGGGGCTCCCTTTCCTGTGACTCATTAGCACCCACTCATCAGATGAGTGGCAGGAAGTGGGAAGCTATGTGTGGAGGGTGGGGGAGGGGAGGGTGTTTAGAAGCAGATGGCAGAAGGGAGTTGCCTCAGTGATGTGGCACCAGGAGGGACCCCAGTGGGGGTCACAGCAGTTACTGCAGCTGCTTTGTCTTCTCCCCACCTCCAAGGTGCTCCCTGCATCCTCTGATCTTGCGAGTGACCTCCAGCAGGTGTGGGTGTTATGCTGACGAGGGGCGGGGGGGTGGCCTGCACCTGCAGCCGAGATGCCTGGCTCCCCCTCCAGAGACCCTTGCTTCTCCCTCTGTGGGTCTGTTTTCACCGCCAGGGTGCTCACCGGAGGCCCAAGTAGAAAGCGCAGGATGTGGTAAGACCTCGGAAGGTGGGAGCGGGGGAAGGGACTTTCACAGGCGCCCCAGATGCAGGACCTGGTAAATGTCAAACCACATCCTGTTGTGCGTCCCCGAGATGGGGCAGGGGCAGGTGCGTGGCTGTCGCTACTCGTGTCGATGGGACTCAGAGATAAACCGCTTGACAGCTGGCCCTGGGCTCAGACCCCGTCAGTCCTTCCCTGGTTGTCTTCTCTAAGGCCCCGGCCTGCTTCTCTTTCACTTCCTGACCTTTGATTCAAGCCCACTCTCCTTCAAATGCTGTTTTCTTCTCCTCGTTCAAAGCCCGGGACCGCTTTCCAGGTGTGGGCTTCCAGGTGCCTCTCGTTAACTGGGGCTCGGGGGTCAGCGCGGCCCCCTTACACCACAGACAGCCTCTGAGGCTGTGTCACGGCGGTGGATGATAGGACAGGCATCCGGAAAGAGTTTAGAATCCCCGGGTTAACGTGATTTGGGGCCTGCAGACTTTGAATCGCCTCAGACACCGCTTTAGCCGGGATGCTCACTTCACAGCAGACCATAGATCAGCCCAGAGGAGAAAAACAGGTTGTCCACACTACACAGCTGTGGACAGAGGAGGATCAGAAACCAGTTCCCTGTGTTCTAGCAGCTCCTGGACCTCAGGCAAAGCTCAGGGGAACGTGGGCTGTAGGCCGCGTTGTGCTCTTGCTATGAAGTTTAGGAACCAGGTGCTTAAGAATAAACAAGTGGTGGAGTTCCCGTCGTGACTCAGTGGTTAACGAATCCGACTAGGAACCATGAGGTTGCGGGTTCGATCCCTGGCCTCGCTCAGTGGGTTAAGGATCCGGCGTTGCCGTGAGCTGTGGTGTAGGTCGCAGACGCGGCTCGGATCCCACGTGGCTGTGGCTGTGGCGAAGGCCGGCGGCTACAGCTCCTGTTAAACCCCTAGCCTGGGAACCTCCATATGCTGCGGGTGCGGCTCTAGAAAAAGGCAAAAAGACCAAAAAAAAAAAAAAGAATAAACAAGTGGTGTAAGGATGGAGGGTGACTCAGATGAACTACAGAATCAGAATTCTGCAGGCACTAGGGACTTGGAGAGGTGAGCTGAAGAAACAGAACTTACAACAGGCACTCCCTGCCCCTGCCCCTCCCCACAAGGAGAGAAAACCCACTGTCTGAACTCAGGAAGGCGGCTGTGATGTCCCCAAGCCAGAGGGTGTGGCAAAGGTCCCCAAGCCAGAGGGTGTGGCAAAGACCCGGGGTCTGAGTCGAGAGTGAGCTCTTTGAGTCAGTGAGCTCTTGGAAGCCAGGCTTCTAAAAAAGTGGAAGCACAGAAACAAATGTGAAAGAGCAGTAAGTGTTCAAAATCGCGCCTTGGGAGACGGAAAAAAAAAAAAAAGAGAGAACCAGAAACGCTTAGCCTGAAAAAAAAAAAAGTCAGGCTAATAATAATTTATAAGCCTAATATCGATTGATGTTATATGAATGAAAGAGGAAACTACCTTATGAAGTCGGGCTTGCGACTGGCCCATTTTAGAGGAAGGAGAAATGAGTCTCAGAGTTGGTCACTGGTCCAAGGTCATGCAGCTGAGGAGGGTAGATCTAAGGCTTGAAACTATGACTCTTTGGCTTTAAAGCTTATGTTCTCTGCTGTCATAAAGTTCTCATATCTATCGCATGCTTTTTCCTTTCTGCAAGCTCAGGCTTTTAAAGGTTCTGCTTGTTCTCTCATAGATTTGCAGACTCTTGGCTGGGGGTGGGCATGCTGGCTGTCTTAAGAAGGACTCTCATAGGAGCGTAATTAGAACTAACGTGGCTTTACAATGAGATTTATGGAAACCTCAAGGGAACAAAATTCTTCCTAGAGCCGTCTAGGCACTAAATGATCAACCCAGACAGGCAGAAAGTCCTTGTCCCAGGACAGGCCCCAGGTATGGGGGTGGGGGGCTCATGACTCTTCAAGGCATGGCCCTTGGCCACCCACAATGTCTGTGATTCCAGAATCCAGTCAAGGTCAGGTCCCACTGTGGGAGTGAGGGTGCAGAGGGCTGAGCTCTAACTCCTGGAGTGGCCTAGAACTTGGGCAGAAGGAATCAAGCCCAAGATTGCCATTAAGTCACTATTTTAAAACCCACTTCCTTAGGTCAGAGAATCAGATCAGGATGTAGTTGGGGGGCTGGGCTCATGGGAAGTCTCCCTGTCAAGACCACCCCTCTTCCTGACCGAGGACAGCTAAGGTTTTTTTGGTTGGGTTATTTTTTTTTTTTTGGTTCATTTGTTTTTGTTTTTGTCTTTTTAGGGCCACACCCGAGGCATGTGGAGGTTCCCAGGCTAGGGGTCAAATCAGAGCTGTAGCTGCCAGCCTCCACCACAGCCACAGAAATGTCAGATCCAAGCCGCGTCTGCGACCTACACCACAGCTTACGGCAGCGCTGGAACCTTAACCCACTGAGCAAGGCCAGGGATCGAACCTGCGTCCTCATGGATCCTAGTCGGGTTGGTTACCACCGAGCCACAATGGGAACTCCACAACGAAGTCAGAGCTGACGGTACTTCAGTGAAAGTACGTCACAATTGCTGGCTCATTTTCAGCTCCTTTTTGAGGTACTGATCCATCCACTCATCTCTGGGACCCCCACCTCCCCTAAGAAGCCCTCCCAGGAGTTCAAGTGCGAAACAGATGGAGATGAAGGAGAAAGACCTGCCGCTGGGGTAGAAGAGGGCTGTCATGAGCAGAGAACATGTCATCTGTTGATGGTACTTCGGGGTACGACCAAGTACTGTTGCAATAAATCCCTAAGAGGGACCGAGAGGCATGGTGTGCTAAGAACCCAGGGACTGTAGAGCCATAAATACATTGAAAGAGAAAAAAAAAAAAAGTCCTCAGGATGGGATGAGAGGCTATCCAACCCCAGACTGAGACAAGAGGTGCTTTAGGTTAGGGTCTGGTGTGGGGTGGATGACATTATGGGGTTTCAAGACCCAGAAATCATCTCTCTGAAAACTCTGGGAGTCTACCACAAGTCACGAGAATGAACTGTAGTTACCATTGCTGCCCAGGCTTGGTGGGCTTCTAGAAGGTGAGTTTTAGATGGCTATGCGGTAATTTCCGTAGACACGAAAGAAAAGGGGACTGGGCGATGAAAGTTTAAGAAGAGGTCAGCAGGACTGCAAATGAAAGATTTATCCATATTTAGTGGCAATACTAAGAACTGACCTGGGTACAACCGCTGTGGAAAACAGTATGGAGGTTACTCAGAAAACCACATATAAAACTACCGTATGATCCAGCACTCCCACTCCTGGGTATATAACCAGACAAAACTATAATTTGAAAAGACACATGCACCCCCTATGTTCAGAGCAGCACTATTCACAATAGCCAAGACACGGAAGTAACCTCAATGTCCATCGACAGATGAATGGATTAAGATGTGGTACATATCCACAATGGAATACTACTCAGCCATAAAAAAGAATGAGATAAAGCTATTTCGGGCGATACGGATGCAACTAGAGACTCTCACACCAAGTAAGGTCAAGTCAGAAAGCAAAAGGCAAATACCGTATATATCGCTTATGTGTGAATCTAAAATATGGCACAAACGAACCTATTTTTTTTTGTCTTTTTGCTTTATCTAGAGACGCACCCACGGCATATGGAGGTTCCCAGGCTAGGGGTCCAATTGGAGCTGTAGCTGCAGGCCTTCACCACAGCCACAGCAACGCGGGATCCGAGCCGCATCTGCAAACTTCACCACAGCTCACGGCAACGCCGGATCCTTAACCCACTGAGCAAGGCCAGGGATCGAACCCACAACCTCACGGTTCTTAGTCGGATTCGTTAACCACTGAGCCACGACGGGAGCTCCACAAACGAACCTATCTGTAAAAGACAAACAGACTCAAAGACATAGAGAACAGAATTATGGTTGCCAAGGGGGAGTGGGATGGACTGGGAGTCTGGGGTTGGTAGACACAAACTATTGCATTTGGAGTGGATAAACAATGAGATCCTGCTGTATAGCACAGGGAACTATATCCAGTCTCTTGGGATAACTCATGATGGAATGTAATATAAGAAGGCATTATGTGTGTGTGTGTGTGTGTATAAATTAATATATACACACACACACACACACACACACACACACTTGATTGGGTCCCTTGGCTATACACCAGAAACTGGCACAATATTTTACATCAACTACACTTTAATAAAATATTTAAAAATAAAATTAAAACATGTGTTCCCCGCCCCCCATGAAAAAAAAAAAGGAAAGAAAAAACTGACCTGGAGTCTTTAGTCATTCTTTCATCCATGTCAGCATCTCCTAACGTCCCTAAAGGTGACACGTCTAGGTATGAGCATGTTTTTGCTGCACACACATACGACTTCAAGTGCAGTCTCAAGGGCGCATCCTCCATTCCCACACGAGTCTCTAAGCAGATTATCTGCAAGAGGCTCTTCCTATAAAGGACCCTTGGGCCTGTGTGTCCTGTAGACTGTTAGGAGCTGAAGTTAATCAGACTCCCCTTCTCTGGGTCACTGTGGAAGAAGAGACACGGGGAAACGGCTCAGGGCAGGCAATGGACCTACCAAGAGCCATGGCTCTTCCTTCCTTCCTCTCTTCCTTCCTTCCTTCCTTTCTTTTTTCATTTTTTTCTGGCCACACCAGTGACATACAGAAGTTCCAGGTCTAGGGGTGGAACCGAAGCCGGAGCAGCAACCCGAGCCACAGCAGTGACACTGCCGGATCCTTAACTGGCCACCAGGAATATTCCAACCCTGTTCCAAAATCCTCCTTTACTTCCCGGCTCTTTCTCTGTCACTTACCGGAGAGAGAGAAAGTCTTTGTCTCTTGCAGGGTCTTCTACCTGCTCTCCCTCCCTGTCCGCTGCCCTGGCATCTCCTCTTCCCAGGCTTACACAGCCTGGTCCTGAGCTGTGCTCTAGAAGAAGAGGCTGCAGGTCCTTTTTTTTTTTTTTTTTTGTCCTTTTCGCCTTTATCTAGGGCCACACCTGTGGCACATGGAGGTTCCCAGGCTAGGGGTCTAACAGGAGCTGTAGCCGCCGGCCTTCACCACAGCCACAGCCACGCGGGATCTGAGCCGTGTCTGCGACCTACACCACAGCTCACGGCAACGCCGGATCCTTAACCCACTGAGCGAGGCCAGGGATTGAACCCGCAACCTCACGGTTCCTAGTCAGATTCATTAACCACTGAGCCACGACGGGAACTCCGAGGCCGCAGGTCTTTAATTGGATCCTGGTGTTGATAGGCACCTTCTTCTTCTGGGCAAGTAACGGTGATGAAGCAGCTCTTTCCCGTGGGAGTCCCATCCCCTCCTGCCAGGACGTCACTCAACGCTACCAGCTGGATGGTTCCTTTTCCCTCTTAATTTCTGAATCCCTCTCTAAAGATCACAGGGTTGAGGTTCCTCTCCTGGACACCTACCTACACCGAGTCCAGCTCTGCCCCTTGGAATGGCGAGAACTGGGGCGGGGGGTAGTGGGAAGGACCACAGGCCTGCCCCTGAGATGCTCGGCTTCTAGGTCTCTTCAATCAGGAAGCACAATTGGTCCCTGCAGGTGTGTCCCGGGTGGAGTCTGCCCCTAGGCTACATTCTGCGCAGGGATTTCCTTAATGGGATGAAGCTTAGATTAGATCAGCCTTGACGTTGGGAGAGGTCTACAGACAGGCCCAGGTCAAGGAGGAGTCACTTTGGTGCTTTCCTGTTCCAGAGATGACCCTGGTCTCAGAGTTTCCCTCCGAGCCCCTGGAGCTGGAGTGGCCACGTGTCCCGGGCTGTCAGGACAACCCTGGTTTATTCCTCTAGTCCCTGCATCTTACTTTTCACTCTCAACAGTCTCCCCAATTCGCACAGTAAATGATGTGACCTCCCCACATCTGACCCCACATGTTTGCTCCGTTTCACCTGAGGAAGGATGGCTAGGATGGCTAAAATCGGCTCAAGGGGGATCTATACACCAGTCACAGCAACGTGGGTTCCGAGCTGAGCCCGGTCTTCGACCTGCACCACAGCGCACGGCAACACCAGATCCTTCACCCGCTGAGCGAGGCCAGGGATCGAACCTGCATCCTCACGGATGCTAGTCGAGTGTGTTACCGCTGAGCCACGACGGGAACGCCCCAGGAGGATCTAGTTAGATTCTAGAGAAAGACGCATAGGCAGAGGAGATTAGCTTGCCAGTGCCTTGTGAATTGCACGTTGGGGGCAATGTTGCCCAAGTAAGACAGAAAAGGGCTGTAAAGATTTGGGAAGAGGTCTAAGGGCCAGGGAGGGCCAGGGACCAAATGGAGCTTCTCTATCTTTCTGAGAGTGAGAGGGTGACACGCACCAAGCCACCCATCCTCCGGGTGATGTTTTTTCCTTTAGTCCTCACCTAGACAGACTCCAGGCGCCCACCAGCAACACCTCCCACACCCACCCACTAGCTAACGCCACTGCTCTTAGCACATTGGAGGTGACATCACGGAGCCTGCAGATTCTCCTCTCCCCACCCCCACCCTGATCTTTGCCCTACGTTTGCTCAGTTTCTTACTCACAGCTCTGCCCACACAAACCCCTGCTTCCAACACACCTGCCCTGGCCCACACAATGCCCCATCTTTATGGGACACGTACCTGTTCCTTGAGCTGCTCATCTCCCCTTCCCACCAGTGTGAGGAATCCTGAAAGATTAGAAGGCACTGCTCTATTGGTTTAGCGTCTCAACTCTGCCTCATTTGTTTGGGGACTTCGGGGGTCATCACCAAATCAGTAGCAACAGCAATAGCACATGAAAAAAAGCTGCCTGAGAAACCTAGAGACACTCATGATGGATGGGAAGTTGCAGGTGCATGATGGGTCCCGGGCCGCCTCTGCCCTGGACCGTGCCGTTTCCTGGCCTGTGCGTGTTGGGTCTTGAGAACCCCTCATCTGCAGTTCCTGGATGCTCGGTGTAGTGGAATAAATTCAGACCTACCCAGAACTTCAGACTGTGACCTCATTTGGAAATAAGGTCTTTGCAACTGGTTCAGAATCTCTCAGGATGAAATCCTTCCGAAGTCACGTGTGTCCTAAATCCAATGACGCGTGTCTTGGTTAAGAGAAAAGACACGGAAATCTCCACGCGGAGATGCGAGGGAGAAGGAGATATGAAGACGGATCAGAAGGTTGGGGTGTTGCTGCCTTGAACCAAGGAAGCCAGCAGCCGACAGAAACAGGAAGAAGCAAGAAAGCAAGCTCACCTTGATTCTGCTGCTAAGACCTTGATTCTGCTGCCAAAACCTTGATTCTGCTGCCAAGACCTCGATTCTGATTTTTGGCCCCAGAACTAGGAGAGACTACGTTTCTAGTGCTTTAAACCATGTGTGTTTCCCTTCATTACAGCGGCACTGGGAAAAAAAAATGCATTCAGGAATCCAGGTACCCCAAGTCTGTTACTGTGCACCCTGCCCCAGAGTGTGGGAGCAGTTTCAAGGTCACCCAACGACTTTGCGAACAATCACACCTCCCGGTCAACCGCTTGGGCAAATCTCCCCAAACTGACCACCCTCAGAAGAACGTTTCAGAGCTTGCCAGTCATGGGATCTATGAAGTGTGGTTTCTCCACTTAGGAAGTAGGGAGGAAAAAAAAATACCTCCTTCGGAGATGGTTGTAGGGATTGGCCGGGACCACGTGTGCGCGCCAGTGCCCAGCTGGAAGGAAGCCTGGAACTGAGCAAGCTATAATAAGAACTCCATCTTTCCCACCCTTTCCCAGCTTTCAGAGTTCCTTCCTCACCCCTGATATGCTGCTTCAACTAACCAGCCCCAGGGCATCTCTCACTGGTCCATGTCCTGTGTTGCCTGATGGCGTTCCTCTGTCCCCACCCAGGTGCTGGGCTCTACAGCAGGGTGACAGCCTGCCCCCGGGGTGTTTCATCAACGGAACAGTCTCATAGCCACTTCATGAGCGCTTACCGTTCCACGAGCATCTATTACAAAGCCCCATTCTTGTATCCATATCCTTCGGGTGTTGCTGTTAACATTTACATGGTATTTATTTTAATCAAAACGTTATTCATATTAAATGTTTTTTTTCTTTAAAATGAATGTATTATGTTTATAACCCACAGATGCATAATTATCCTATGCCTCATATTTCAATAGTACTGTAACGTGGACTTCTTTTGTGAAATACTTTTATTTTGTTATGCTTCAATTACACATACTAAGAAGACTCTGTTGTTAGCTTTGAAAATTGCATAATATCCTCCTATAAATACATAAAATTAAAAAATGAGTCCAATTAAAAAAAAAAGAGAGAACAGTCTCCACCCAAGGGATGCATTCAACACACTGCATTTGGGGTGGCCTGCTCTCCATCCCTTCAAGGGTAGGAGCCCATCGGAAGGGCTACTCAGGTGCAGCACCCCAGTCCCTACTGGACGCTTCTCCCCTTCTTCTCCATCCCTCCCCCAGGGCTTGATGCCAGGCACCCTGTCTCCGTGAAATCTGCAGGTTTTACACTTGGGTGTTTTCAACGCTGTGCCTTCTTTAGGATCCTAACCGTGGCAGGCTGCATAGAATGAAATCTTAGGCCCAAATTCTGACACCAGATAAGATGGAAGTATTAAGAACAGCTAGAGACAAGCCCTAAAGACATAATAAGTGAAACTTGAACTTGGGAATGAAAAAAACAACCACACATTCTGGCCTGCTGGTCACCCTGTACACTGCTGAGTGCTGGAGTGGGGGGTTGTGGTTGGCCGGCATTCGTACTTCTCTGTCCTCAATATACAGGTTTTACAGAGCCCACCTCCTTGCGTCGCAGACTCAGCTTACGCACCGAGGGGCCAGAACGCCAAGGAGGGGACCACAAGTCTCCATCGGGACAACAGGGGGAGGTGGCATAGCTCAGAGAAGAGGGTCAGTCACTCTCTCTGCCCGAGGGGTGGTGCCTTCCCCAAATCAGAGGTAGATGAGCAGAGGCTAGAACTCCACGGACACACCCAGGACGCAATCATGACATTTTATTAAGTCTAGTTCAGGTTCAGTGTGGAAGAGCACAACCTTCAGGGGAGCTGGGCGAAAAACAAGATATCCGTGTAGGAAGGAAGGACATAAGAGGTGAAGAGACAGAGGTGGGTGGCCGGGGCGGGGGGGGGGGGCACTCTTTAGAAACACCGACTGGAAAAATGTTAAAGCGAGTCTAGGGTGGAGATAAGAACGACTCAGGACGCACTTGCGGAGCCGGTCTCAGGAGTCCTTTTTCTTAACCTTGAGGAAGAGAGGACACAGTCAGGGTGTTGGGGGCCACGGAAGAGCAGGAGTGGGTCAGAGGAGGCTGATTCTTTTTTTTTTTTTTTGCTTTTTTGCCTTTTTGCCTTTTTTATCTAGGGCCGCACCCGAGGCATATGGAGGTTCCCAGGCTGGGGGTCTAACAGGAGCTGTAAACGCCAGCCTTCGCCACAGCCACAGCCACGCGGGATCCGAGCCGCGTCTGCAACCTACACCACAGCTCACGGCAACGTCGGATCCTTAACCCACTGAGCGAGCCCAGGGATCGAACCCACAACCTCATGGTTCCTAGCGTCCATTCTGTAACGATGCCTGCACTTTCCCCCCGCCCAGTCTGGCAACCCCATCACGTGTCCGTTGAGATGCCAGGAACTGACCCCGGGACCTCCTCAGTTAGCTGGCATGATGTTCCACCCCTCCCTTAAGTCGTGGGTCCGTCCTCCCCCCCCCCTTACCGTGGCCATGAGCACCAGGGCGCTGACCAGCACAGCGTAGAGGGCGGCCTTCCCCAGCAGGACCTCATAGAGGATGGTGGCGGACAGGACCCCTTGCTTATAGGACGCTGGGGGGCGGGAAGGGAGAGCGGGTGGGTAGCCCGGAGCCCATTATCTCTGGGTTCCTCTCCACCACCACCCCCATCCCTCACCAGCATCCTTTGCTTCTCCATGATTTGGTTCCAAAGCAGAGACCATGAAAGATGGAAGAGAAAGAGAGTGGGCCACTTACCAGAGGTAAAGCCACAGTCTGAAAGCAAAAAGGAGAAGAAAAAGGAATGAGTAGGGGAGGCCATTTCTTCTTTTTTTTTTTTTTTTTGTCTTTTTGCCTTATCTAGGGCTGCACCTGCTGCATGTGGAGGTTCCCAGGCTAGGGGTCGAATCGGAGCTACAGCTGCTGGCCTACACCACAGCCACAGCAATGCGGGATCCGAGCTGTGTCTGTGACCTACACCACAGCTCACGGCAACAACGGATCCTTAACCCACTGAGCAAGGCCAGGGATCGAACCCGCAACCTCATCGTTCTTAATCGGATTCGTTAACCACTGAGCCACGATGGGAACTCCCGGGAATGCCATTTCTTAAAGGGACTGAGCTCCAGTCACAGCCTTAAAAGGCACTGGCCCAGAGGCCACAAACACAAGCCAGTCAGATGGCGGAGATGGTGCCGGAGCCGCTGCTCGCATGTCATCAGCGCTGGCATCAGGATCCTAGGAAACTGGGGCCGCCACTCAGATCTGGGCCATGCAGGTGGGGACCCAGCTGAGCTGCACCGAGGACCCGGTTGAGGGAAGAGCCCACGTGCCGTGTCCGCCCTCGCGGGGGCCCTGGTGTCCCCACCCCACCCCTGGGTCTCTCCCTCTCTCTGCTCTGACTCGTTCTGGGCAGAACCCGCCCGGCCCCGCCGCTCACCCGCTTGGCCCCAGGCCTCAGCACTGATGTTCTGGGTGAC
>PVHT020000237.1:6382493-6419658 GCA_004024745.2 Catagonus wagneri | reverse complement strand
TTCACCCACCAGCTCAGCTCCACGTGGTCGGGGTAGAAGCCCGTGGCCAGGCACACGAGCGTGGCCTTCTGGGTCCGGGAGATCTCAGCTTCCGATGGTTCGAACAGGGCCACCCGCGGGGGTCTCACCTTCTGTAGATCCTCTGCAAGGGCAGGGGTGGGGGCCAGGGCTGTGCCGGGAGCTGGGAGGTTAGGGAGGGTGTGTGTGTGTGTGTGTGTGTGTGTGCACGCGCGCGTGCTAGGGAAAGCTGTTACCCGGTCATCATAAAATAACATTATAGGAGTTCCCGTCGTGGCTCAGTGGTTAACGAATCCGACTAGGAACCATGAGGTTGCGGGTTCGATCCCTGGCCTTGCTCAGTGGGTTAAGGATCCGGCATTGCAATGAGCTGTGGTGTAGGTCGCAGACACAGCTTGGATTCCGCGTGGCTGTTGCTCGTGGCTGCATCTCCAATTAGACCCCTAGCCTGGGAACCTCCAATGCCGCAGCTGCGGTCCAAATAAGGCAAAAAGACAAAAAAAAAACAAACATTATATAGTAATAGAAACTGTTTTTAGGGGTCACAAACCCTATCCTTTGTTCTTTTCCTCCTTTTCTCGGTCACCCATGGGTACACATGCTGACACCTCCTACATCTTCCTAAGGTCATATTATTTCCTGACTTTCTTGGCTTTCTTTGCAATGTCTTCTACTTGGAGCCTGGCAGGATTATCTATTAAATATATGCATCTGTCTTTTTTTTTTTTCCCCTAGTTCACAGCCATCTTTTGGAGTTCCGTTCGTGGCTCAGTGGTTAACGAATCCGACTGCGAGCCATGAGGTTGCGGGTTCGATCCCTGGCATTGCTAAGTGGGTTAAGGATCCGGCGTTGCCGTGAGCTGTGGTGTAGGTTGCAGACCCAGCTCGGATCCCGCATTGCTGTGGCTGTGGCAAAGGCCGGCGGCTACAGCTCCTGTTAGACCCCTAGCTTTGGAACATCCATATGCCGCGGATAAAGATAGAGGCAAAAAGACAAAAAAAAAAAAAAGCCGTTTTTGGTGCCTATCTAATTTTTCTGTCTTAGAAGCCATAGTAGATTTGGATGAGCCTGGAATCTGAGGCATACTGAGGATTCCTACAAGCACCACGATCTTGGCAACCACACTGATTTTTCCTAATTACCGTTTTCCTTTTTTGCCAGGTGTACGTGTTCGTTTGGGTGCTAGTCCGTATCAGTTAGGAGTAGCCATGCCCTTGTCAGTTGCATCGTTTGAAACTATTTTTTCCCATTCTGTAAACTGCCTTTTTGTTTTTGTTTTTGATTGTTTCCTTTGCTGTGCTAAAGCTTGTCAGTTTGATTAGGTCCCGTTGGTTTATTTTTGCTTTTATTTCTGTCGCTTTGGGAGACTGACCTGAGAAAGCATTTGCAAGGCTGATGTCAGAGAATGTTTTGCCAATGTTCTCTTCTAGGAGTTTAACGGTGTCTTCTCTTATATTTAAGTCTTTAAGCCATTTTGATGGATTGGGAATTTGGGGTTAATAGATGCAAACTATTGCCTTTGGAATGGACAAGCAATGAGATCCTGCTGTATAGCACTGGGAACTATATCTAGTCACTTATGATGGAGCGTGATAATGTGAGAAAAAGGAATGTGTATGTGTGTGTGACTGGGTCACCTTGCTGTACAGTAGAAAATTGACAAAACTCTATAAACCAGGTATAATGGGAAAAAAATAAAATCATATAAAATTTAAAAAAAGAGAGAAGGAGCCATGCTTGCATAGAAGTGGTATCTTTCTATTGCATCCGATGTAGTTCTTTTTTCTCTACGATACCCAGCTTACTTTTGTTTTGTTTTTCACATGCAACCTGCTTTCAGGAGCCCAGGTGCCTGTAGCTGTTACCTTTTCCAAGAGTCGACGCTGTCTCCCCACCAGGGCACTCAGGCTGTGTTGTTGCTTGCCCAGGGTGGCTAGAATCCCGGGTAAGAAACTCTTTCTGGGTTGAACCCTCCCCTCTTCCCAGTGCCGAGCAAACTTCCGCGCTCGCTTTGGAATCCTAGTTCCAGCCACACTTGATATGCATAACAGCCGAAAGGAACACACAGATCTCAAAGTCTGAGGGCCAGTTCATTGTCGGAATCATTTTATAAAGTCCCAGGCCCTTTGACATGCCTGGCAGAGAGAAAGAAGTTCTGGAATTGTTGGAAGGCAGGCCCTCATGTGAAGCCATGCAGGGATGGAAAAAAACAAACAAGCAAACAAACACGTCTGCAAACCCAGATGGTTCCACATTATCTAAGTTTGGACAAGATTTCTACTGGGGAAAATGGAGACACAGGTTTGGAAAAAGACAAACTGCGGCCTGATAAACAGTGAGTATGAAAAGAGTGGCTACGGCAGCAGCGGGGGGGTTCTTTGCCAACTATTTTCACGTAATTTAGTCTCTTGCAATTTCAGGACCTCAAGAGACTGGCAGGGTTATCTCTATTTTACGCACACCTGTGGCCCCGGGACAGTTGAGATCCCTTTTACAAACTGCATGAACCTCTCCTCCCCCAGAACCCAGGCCTTTTGAATCCCCGTGCTGTGTCACTTCCAATGGCCACAGCGCTCCCTGGCACGTGGTCCCATCTGCAGAACAAAGCCTGCCCCCGGCCAACCAGTCTGATAAGCCCTCTGGGGCCCAGTCCAGCCCAGATCCAGGGTGGTCGCGGTATGTGAGGGTTTTCCGGAAGAGTCCCTGGCTTTATTATCTCAGCGCATATCCTGAGGTTCCAGAAAAATGGGAACTCCGATCTGTTTATTTTCTTTCTGGATGGTCAGTTGCTGAGAGGGTGTAAGTTTCCACTTGCAACCACTCATTCAGACCTGTCACCTCTGACCACCTCCCCCTACCCCAAGCCCTGTGCCCCCAGAACCCCTCCCACCCCCGCAACACACAGGATGCCATGACCTCTGGTCTCAGGGCTGGCTTCAAATCACCCTAGTCTCCTGAGCCCTTAAACCACCTCGGGAAGACACACGGAGACCTGGAACACTAGTGGCGCCAGCAAAAGAAGACCAGAAGGCCAGGGCAGGGGGTCTGAGCCAGAGGTAAGGGTTGTGAAGGATTTTCACAAAGGACAGAGCCGTTCAGCAAAACAAGGTCGATAGAGCAGGACTGCAGTTCGAATGGGGGTGGCGGGAATTGGAGATCAGATAAGAAAGCGAAATGAATAAAACAGCACACCTGCTAAAACGGTAGAGATGAGTTCTGGAGAAACGATGAGAGAGCAAGAAAGCACAGCCTGGAGCCCTCTGCCCAGGAGCCTCAGCAAACACTGCGGAGCGAGCTGGTGATGCCCCAGAAAGGAAGGTTCTGACCCCGTCTTGGCACCCCACTCCCCTCCCGGGACGTGACCACCGTGATTATACACACACACCGCCCCCCCCCAATCAGGAACAGCCCTTTATCTGTCACTGTGAGCCTGGTGCCCAGCCTGAAGCGGGGTGTTGGGGGGCGAATATAGGAAACACGGCTGCAGATGGCTGTGGCAAAACCCCCAGAGGCCTCCGCCAGCGCCCAAGTCTTAGCTCCTTGAGAGCCGGGGTTGGGGGTGGCCCCCTTTGCCTGCCTAGGGGACTGGGGGAACGGCCTCAGCACACTCTGGGGCCAGCGTGGAAGGGATGAGAGGCGGACGAGGGCAGATGCACACACAGAAGCCGAAGGAGGCGCCGACGGAACAGCTGCGGTGGCAGATGATGGGCTGAAGACTCGGGGAGCAGAGAAGGAGGACTCAACCCCGGGGCCATCGAAAGCGGCGACAGATCCAGCTCTCTGGAAAGCCCCACGGGGGCGTGGGGGGGAGGAGATCGGGGATTTTTCTCAACACTCCTCCACCGGGACTGGGAGGACAGAAAGCGGGAGGTCCAGGGACCAAGTCCCTGCCTCTGGGTCCCGCGCCTCACCTAGGACAAGACACACTAGTGTCATCTCCAAAATGCTGTGCCTGGTTGCTCCACAGTGCATTAGCCGACCCCCAGGGGGCCGGCGTGGGGCCCCTTCTTTCCAGAAGCTAGCTTCCCTTCAGAACTGCTCGGGGGAGTCCCCATCATGGCTCAGTGGATAACAAATCCAACTAGGAACCATGAGATTGCGGGTTCGATCCCTGACCTTGCTCAGTGGGTTAAGGATCCGGCGTTGCCGTGAGCTATGGTGTAGGTCGCAGACATGGCTCGGATCCCGCGTTGCTGTGGCTGTGGCGAAGGCCGGCAGCTACAGCTCCTGTTAGACCCCTGGCCTGGGAACCTCCATATGCCGCGGGTGCAGCCCTAAAATGACAAAAAGACCAAAAAAAAAAAAAAAAGGAAATGCTGGGGGGGGGTTTCCAGCACCTTCTCTGGCCACCCATGCCCTCCAAAGCTCTTCTCTGCCACATCCTGGATCCCCTGCCTTCTCTCTGGCCTCCACGACACACGCTATCCCCGGGGGAAGATGCTCACTTACCCAAGACACAAAGCTTGGTCCCGTTGCCAAAAAGGAGCTTCTCGTTGGTCATACAACGCTGAAGCCTGGTAAGGAAACTGCGCCTTCTGCCTCCCATTCCTTCCTCCCCCAAGTCCATCTGCAGCCCTCCTGTCCCTGTCCCGAGCGGAATTTGAATTCTTTGAAGGTGGAGGGGCTGAGGCTGTGGTCAGAGGACCGACTCGGTCCCGTGTGACTCTCCACACCCCCGTCTCCCGCGTCCACCTCCCTTCTGCGTGACGGAGAAACCGGCAGGAACGACAGATCCAAGGCCACAGGCTCTCCCATCTACTTTGGCTGTGACCATCACCCTCCTGGCAGACAGGACACAGAGACAAAAGGACCCCTTTCTAGCTGACACTGCTTGCCCCCCCGGGAGGGGAAGCCAGGCGAGGCACAGCCAGTCCGAGAAATCCTTGGCGATAGGGGCTGAGCTGCCCGTCAGGTCAAGAATTCAGATCTTTCCGATCAAAACACGCTTTGACCTAGGCACCCGAGACGGAGGCTGCATCTGGACCCTGCCTCTGCTTACAGGTTAGTTCCCAGCCCTGACGGGCTTACCCAGCCACAGCGTGCTGGCTCCCCTTCCCAAAATAGAAGGCGTTTCCAAACACAGCCTCCCAGACGCGCTTCCGAACCCACCCTTGTCGGCCAGGATTCGGGGAGAGGTTGCGGGTCTTTGTGGCTCCTCTCCCTCGCAGAGACGGCAGCCCCCTTCAGACACTCCGCCTACCCCTCCAGGGCCCCCGGGACCCAGGGGCCGGGTCACCCCCTCTCCCGCATGGTCGCCAGGGTAGTGTCCTTCCTCCTGGTAGCCGCTTGGACACCTTGGCCTTACCTACGACCGTCAGCTTGGTCCCCGGGCCGAAGCTGTAGTCATAGCACATCAGAACACAGCCGCCCCAGAAAGCACACTGGGAACCCGCCTTCCCCTACGAGGCGGTCAGGAAAAGCCTGGATCGCGTCTTACCTACAACCGTGAGCCTGGTGCCTCCTCCAAAGAAAACTTCAGTGTTCGCACAGTGCCACGAAGGAGGCAAACACAGGCGAGGTGCTCAGAGTGGAGAGCCGCTCGGCAGCTGTCAGGTGGCTTTACAGACGCTGCACGCAAGAGCGTTGCTGACTTTCGACACTTGGGGCCGTGGAGCATGACGGCCACCCAGAGGCCCCGTGCCCCCCCTCCCTTTTTTTTTTTTTGATGCTTCCCGAGGGTTCATCCGCGGGGTGTGGGCCTGGGGAGGAGGGCAGGGTCTAAGAGGCCCCCGCGAGCGGCCAGGGAGGACTGGGATAGTGCTGGCTTCTTCCTTTATAGGATGGTTACCTCCCACGTATCTTCCTACTGACCTTGTCCTGGGGGAGGTGGCGGTGCAGTGGGGCTGGAGTAAAAGTTCTCTCGGAGTCCCTCACCCATGAAGCCACAGAGGCATTTTCGTGCCTCTGGCTTTTCTGCCTGGAAGCCTCAGCTCTGAGCCAGGCCTGTCCATCTCCACGGCCTTGGCTGGCCCGGTGCATGGGGATGAGCCAGAAGCATCCTGACCCAAGCCACTCTTGGGCCCGTGACGCGGGAGAAGGGTGGAGGGACAGTGGGTACTGGGACAGGCAGAAAGGTTTTTGTAAAGATGCCCCGTAGGGTTGGACCACCGTGGCCCCCCCCTGTCCCCACAATGTTACAGCTTTATACAAAAACGGCCCCTCCCACGGGTCCGCCCCTCAGAGACGGCATCTGGGAGGCACCGTCAGAGCAGCTGCCCCTTTGGGGGCACCGAGGGTGAGGTGGTGACGTCACCAGCCGCGTGCGAGGTGATGGGGCTCCCTCCTTGCGTCACGCCCTTTCTCTGGGGTGTTCTCAGCTTCTCCGAGCCGCGTGTTCCGCATCAAGGGGCCCGTTTCCCCCGTATCCGCAGCCCTGCAAGCTGCCTTCATGGGAGCAGCCCCTTCCACCCCAGGGCCTGTTCCTGGGGTTGGTCCCTCGGAAGCCACACCTGCCATCCGAGAATGCGATCCCTCGGGACCCAGACTGTCCCTCTGCCCCCACCCCACCCCCCGCATGCGCTCTGAACACCCAGGGTGGCCTGGAGGGGCACTGACCTTGACCGTGTCAAGGTCGGGCTTTCCCAGGGGTGGATAAAGTAACAGCGGAGAGCTGTAGGTCTCACCAGGTGTGACGCGAGGGAGATCCACGTGTGCCATCGGCTGGACCTCAGGCAGCAGAGCTCTGCGAGGAGCTGGGGGACACGGCTGCGGAGAGCGAGATGAACCCCGTCTCAGGAACATCCAAATGCAATGGCTACGTGACCACGGTCCAGGTCTTCTCCCGCTTCGGCGAGAAGCGTAGAAACATGTTAGGTTTTTCGGTACAAGACCGCCTTGAAATTGAAACTCCACTTCAGTGGCCTGGCTCCCATTTCATTCGATGGCGCTTCCTTTTGTTACTTTTCAAACTATGGCTTAACATGTAGAAGGGGAAAAAAAAAAAGACAAACTTGTCTACAAAATGATGAGACACTTCAATAGGAAAATAAATGCAGAATCAAAAGATAAATGACAATAAAGAGAAAACAGCAATTCTCACCATCAGAGCTGATCTCTCTATTACGGTCAACTCCTAGAAAGTAATCCAGCAGCCCAGGAAAAATGGCAAAGAACAGAGGTCAGGGAAGAAAAAGATCCAAATGGTGCTTAAACATGGAGTTCCCGAAGTGGCGCAGTGGTTAACGAATCCGACTAGGAACCATGAGGTTGTGGGTTTGATCCCTGGCCTCGCTCAGTGGGTTAAGGATCTGGCGTTGCTGTGAGCTGTGGTGTAGGCCAGGGGCTACAGCTCCAATTAGACCCCTAGTTTGGGAACCTCCATATGCCGCGGGTGCGGCCCTAGCAAAAGACAGGAATAGAAAAAAAAAAAACAAAAAAACCCCCAAATAGTTCTTAAACATAGGAAAAGAATCTTGCCATGATAAATGCCCTCTAAAATTGCCTTGAAATGTCACTTTTCACCAGTTTGACTGACAAAATCGAATTACGGAAGACCACTCCATTGCACTTTTACACATTGATGGCTGCTAGGTGTGCAAAATAACACAACTCTTAATGGGAGTAATTTGGAAACATCTATAAAAAGGCACCTACTTTTTCATCCAGAAATCCCACCTGTGGAATGTAGCCTGTAATTATTCTTACATAAAATGAAAAAGAGTGTGGATAACATATTGGCATTATGTGGAATAGGGATTGATAAATTGTGATACGTTCATGAAACAATATTATTCAACACTAAACAAGAAGGAAGATGTTTCGCATCCTTGGGGAAGGCTTTTTTTTTTTTGCCTTTATCTAGAGCCGCACCTGGGGCATATGGAGGTTCTCAGGCTAGGGGTCTAACAGGAGCTGTAGCCGCCGGCCTTCGCCACAGCCACAGCCACGCGGGATCCGAGCCGCGTCTGCGACCTACACCACAGCTCACGGCAACGCCGGATCCTTAACCCACTGAGCATGGCCAGGGATCGAACCCGCAACCTCATGGTTCCTAGTCAGATTCGTTAACCACTGAGCCACGGTGGGAACTCCGGGGAAAGCTTTTTAAGATATATAGTTAACTGGATAAAAGCAAGCTGTAGAATAATATTCCTGTATGCTCCCTTTGTCTAACAAAGGGGGGAGGTAAGAAGTATGTTTTAGTTTGTTTGATGCTGATAAAGAATCACTGAAATTTTATGAAAGAGACGCATAAAAGTGATTAGTTGTTAAGAATAAGCAGAGCAGATGGAGAAAAAGTGTGAATCAAACGAACATTTCTCCGTGTCAATTATTGTGTTGTTTTTTTAAATTTTTGAGCCATACAGCCATAATTAGCTGTTTAAAATAAAGCTTAACAAAAATTTTAAAGACAAATAACAAAATATACTGCTTGAAGGAATATTTTGAAATTTGCGTATCTGTTTGATACGCAAACTTTTTTTTTTCCAGAGAAGATGAGTTAAATCTCCAATTACCTAGGAGGCTTGTGGAAAACACACCATTCTGCGTCGCCCCCAGGATATTTTGAGTTCAAAATCTTTAGGCTGGGGTTTGTGGATCTGCATTTAAATAAACACAGAAGCGCCCCTGGATATTTCCACTTCGGCACAAGGCCTCGGGCCCTTTTCTGGTCCCTTCCCTGAGATGCGCAGACGTCAGCAGGAAGAACAACAGAGTGCCACCTGGTGGTGCCACGGACGGGCTGCAAAGGCTTAGCTCTTAGAATTCAGGGGAAAAGGACAGACAGTGACTTTGCTCAGGAGTAATAACAATCCACCATACTCTATCGTAGCCCGGACAAAAGCTCGTGGATTTTGCTTTTTATCAATCAGAAAGAGGCAGGCCCTCTTCCTTCTCCCCTTTTCACGTCGAGGTACATTGTCATCAAAGTGGTGGCTGCCTTTGACTTTGACCTAGTTCTGTATATTTTCCTATATTCCTCACTCTTGGGCCTGTCAGTGATTTACTCCCTAAAGAAGAGTTTCTTTTTGACCAGCTAGCTGGGGGACTCTCTTCCCAATTGGCCTTGCAAAGAATAATACCACGCCTTTTTTTTTTTTTTTTTTTTTTTTTTTTTTTTTTTTTTGGCTTTTTTTTTGCCTGATCTAGGGCTGCACCCGGCAAATGGAGGTTCCCGGGCTAGGGGTCTAACAGGAGCTGTAGCCGCCGGCCTTCGCCACAGCCACAGCAACGCGGGATCCGAGCCGCGTCTGCAACCTACACCACAGCTCACGGCAACGCCGGATCCTTAACCCACTGAGCGAGGCCAGGGATCGAACCCGCAACCTCATGGTTCTTAGTCGGATTCGTTAACCACTGAGCCATGATGGGAACTCCTTCACAGCTACTTTTAAGCCTGATGGGATGTGTCCCATCTTTGCCACTCTGTCACTCTGTCACACTGTCCGGTAGCCCAAGAGCGGGGGAAGCTGTACCCCCTCCCCCTCCCCACCCCCATCCCCACTCCTGCCCCTTTGTTCAAGTATAGACTTTGAGGAGTTCCCGTCGTGGCTCAGTGGTTAATGAATCCGACTAGGAACCGTGAGGTTGCAGGTTCGATCCCTGGGCTCGCTCAGTGGGTTAAGGGTCGGTGTTGCCGTGAGCTGTGGTGTAGGTCGCAGACGCGGTTCGGATCCCGCGTGGCTGTGGCTGTGGCGAAGGCCGGCGGCTACAGCTCCTGTTAGACCCCTACCCTGGGAACCTCCATATGCCGCGAGTGTGGCCCTAGAAGAAGCAAAAAAAATAAATAAAAAAGGTATAGACCTTGAGCCAAGTGGAGTCGTTCGACCTCCTGGACAGTAGGGGGCAGCCTTTCCTTATCTATTTATTTATTTTTTTAAGACCCACGTGAGCCTCTGCGCTCTCAGCGCGGCCACTGGAGGGGGCAAGAAGAATGTGGCTGGTGCCAACGGGACCGCGGGTCACCTGCGTGCTTTTCTCAAGGTGTGCGCTGGGGTGTAGGGAGGTTCAATGGGTCCCCAAAGTGGCGAGGGATGAAGAGGCGGGGCTGGAACCAGCACCCAGGCCTCCACGCTTAAGTTCCGGGCTCCTTAAAATACTCGCTACGGCTTGTGCACGTCGGTAGCATCACACGGGAAGAACAGACGGACGGATTTCTCAGGAGCCAGAGGCGCGGAGACCCAGGGACCGCTCCGCAGACGCGTGAGGTAGATGTTGGGAAATCGGGGGGGGGGGGGCCATGGGGGCTCCTGCTGCCTTGTGGGGAGCTCAAGCTGCGGGCGGGCGTGGAGGGAACTCACAAGGCCCAGGGGCTTGGCGCAGATGCTTTGCTAGGCGCCAGTACCGCTGAGAGGAGGTCGTGGGTCCTGCAGGTGGTGCGCCCTGGGGCACATCTTAACACTGCACTCAAGACCCAGGAAGTACGGAGGCATCTTTGAAATGCATTTACTCAAAGAAAAGAGCCCTCTTGTCCCCTGCTTATTATTTTCCAGATCCCACCTCTTTCCACGCTGCTACACCAGGGCGCCTGGAACACAGCTTGGGAAGTGGAGGACTCTGCTCCTCTGTGAGGAGTAGAGAGCCCATAACTCAGAAGAGGGAGGGATGTTTCCTGAAGCGAGGGGAGGCTGAAGGAGGAGGAAACAGGCACAGACTGGACGGTAGGAGCAGTCAGTTTATTAGCATAATGATGGCAGAGGGGTGGGGGCTTTAGCTGTTCTTAGCGATGGTTTGCTGAATCCAATCCACGTAGTTGCAGACCTTGGTGTAGACCCCGGGCCTGTTTTTCTGCGCGCAGCCGTAGCCCCAGGAGACGATGCCCTGGAGCTCTCCATTGCAGGCCACAGGGCCACCAGAGTCACCCTATGGATGAAGAGGTGAGACCAGCTTTGTAAAGAGAGAACAGAGGGAGACTAGAGCCGCAAGCGATCTCAGCCGCAAAAGACCCTGATGCTGTCAGCTCTGCGTCTGGGCACCCTTCTCGCTGCGATGAAATGCCACACACACCAGCCTCCCTCTTTTCTCCACGTGGACCGCTGCCTGGGCACCTCCTCTGCCAGCCCCACGGCCCTGGGCTTTCAAGTCCTGCTGCCAGGGGGAGGCTGCGTGTCTGGGCAGGGGTCTCAGCGTGGCGGCGGGGGTCGAGTCACCTGGCAGGAATCCTTGCCTCCCTCGAGGAAGCCGGCGCAGACCATGTTACTGGTGATCTCTCCAGGGTACGAGGCTTCGCACTCGGCCTGACTCAGCAGCGGGGCGTTCAGGCACTGCAGCAGCTCGGGGTAGTTGACTTTTCAAGGAGCAGGAAGAGATGGAGGAAAGGTCAAGGTGAGTCCGGCCCGGATGGGGGTGGTTAGCCAGTGCTAAAGCCTGAAGGGGGCCAGAAGGGGCCACCCTTCTCCACTCCCCCAACCCCGCCGCCCGTGCCTCGCCCCAAGGAACAAGTTTCTTCTCTCCCCCATCGTCACACCCAACCTCAGCAAACCCTTGGACCAACCCCAACTCCGTGAGCTCCCAGAAAGCTAGAGGTGATCATAGCAAGAACTACATCTGGGAGTTCCCGTCGTGGCGCAGTGGTTAACGAATCCGACTAGGAACCATGAGGTTGTGGGTTCAATCCCTTGCCTCACTCAGTGGGTTAAGGATCCGGCGTTGCCGTGAGCTGTGGTGAAGGTTGCAGACGCGGCTCAGATCCCGCGTGGCTGTGGCTGTGGTGAAGGCCGGCGGCTACAGCTCCTGTTAGACCCCTAGCCTGGGAACCTCCATATGCCGCAAGCGCGGTTCTACATAAAGGCAAAAAAAAAAAAAAAAAAAAAAAGGACTACATCTGTCCCGTCTTGCTTCTAGAGGTCAACTCCTGGACATTTCGCCTCTCTCTGGTACCCAGCACAGGTCCCTGCACGTGGTAGGCACCTGACATTGAATTTGCAGACCGAAAGCCCAGGGGTCTGAGCTCAAGGGCAATGGGGGTGGAGCCGTGAGGTTCTACTCACCGCCGGAGCTCAGGGTGTTGCCCCAGCCAGTGATGAGGCACTGGGTACCAGCGGGGGCGCAGGCACTGGGGAGGGCTAAGGTGGACACCCGGGAATTGATGACAGCAGGTGAGGAGAGCTTGATCAGCAGGATGTCATTGTCCAGGGTCCAGCTGTTGTACTTGGGGTGGCGGATGATCTTGGATGCGTCGATAAACTGCTCCTGGCCCTCTAGCACCTCGATGTTGTTCTCGCCGAGCCTCACCTGGATGCGGCTAGTGGGGGTGATGGGGGGGCAGGGGAAGGCCTTTTGTTCATGTCCCCACGCCACCCCGGGGGTTCTCCCTGCTCACAGGTGGGGCTGCAGGAATGTCACAGAGCAGGAGAATGGCAGAGGGTCACTGCAGGTAGGAGAGCAAACCCCTCCGTGTTTCAGAGGGGGTGGCAGTGGAGCGGGGACCGGGGTGGCGTGGGGTGGGGGGAGAAGCAAAGACGTCCAGTTGGGAATGCGCTTCCATCTGCCTTTCCAGCCGCCTTTCCCCAACCCCTCTTGCGTTCTGTGCCAGGGGCACGAACTTCTCCATCCTCTGTAACCTTGTGGGCTAGACAGAGTGACTTTTAATCCCTCCTGCCTTATTCTGGTAAGCGCCACCATCCCCTGCGATCTGACCCCATGCTTCTCGAGGGCGGGCCCCCCAGACCTGCAGCATCCGCATCACCTGGGAACTTGTTAGCAATCCAGATTCGCGGTCCCCACCCTAGGTGCACTGAGTCAGACCCTCTGGGGGCAGGACCCAGCAGTCTGTGTTTCAACCGGCTCTCCAGGTGTTCTGGGTGGGTGCCCACGTTCCTAAGAACCCTTGGTCTCAGGATTCTCAGCTCCGCCCGGACATTGGCTTTGCCAGAGGCAAGAGTATTAAAAACTCACCAATATTCAGGCCCTCTTCCTAAAAACTGAGTTAAATAAGGAACTAAGCCGCCGTGACTTTTGAACATATCTTAGGTGGTCTTAACGTGTAACCTGCTGGCAAGAATTACTCGTGTGAGGTCCTTGGCTGCCTTTCCCACTGGGCACTCCCACCCCCAAAATCACCTCTTCTTGCTTTTATGACCTGCAGTCCTTGCTGCTTGACTTCTGGATCTGGGGCGTAAGAGGCTTCCTATCCTGTGCTTCCCCCGTAGCTTCTTCTCTCCCCCATCATCAAACTCAACCTCAGCAACCCCCTGGAGCAACCCCAGCTCTCCGCGAGGGTTCCCAGAGGTGGGCTTTGCAGTGGGGGTAGGGGGTGGGGTTCCAGCACTTACGACTTGTAGCAGTGAGCCGCGGACACCACCCACTGGTCACTGATGAGGGACCCGCCGCAGAAGTGGTAGCCAGCGTTCAGGGACACCTGGTAGGGGACGGAATTCTCCGCACAAGTGTAGCCCCCGACGATCTTGTCATCATCGTCCGTGGGGAAAGCGACTGGAGTGGAGATGGGAAGGGAGAAGCCAATTCAGCGGCGGGGTGGGGGTGGGGGCGGGGGATGGGGAGCCCGGAGTTAGTTCGGATTCTGGAACAAGCCCGGTGATACCGGGGAGCATCCGCAGCTTGTCTCGAAGGAGGTGGATCTCCCCAGTCAGCAGCTGGGGACTCTGCAGGGGCCAGATTTCTAGTGGGGGCACTGGGGCAAGGACTGGAAACATACCTGCCCCCCCCTCCAGTGCTCTCAGTGTGAGAGGGTCTAAACACGGTCCTCTCACCCACTGGAAGCTTCTCTCTCTCCCTCCTGAACACCAGTCTACTCCCCGCTGCAGTTGCAGCCCCAGCTTGTCAAGATGGGTTGGCCTAAGGAGGAAAATCTCCTAGGGGCAGAGTCCTGGCTGTACCCAGCTTCTCCCATAGCTCACATCTGAACCGGGAGCCCAAGGTCCCAACACGCAGGATAAAGGTAATTATTGTCATTGGCCAATAGAAGAGTGATTTGCGACCAAGGCTGTGCATCTTGAAGTCGCCTGGGAAGCTTAACGATTCAATGCACACCCCAGGATGATGAACAGGACCCTGGCATGAGTCATCTTTCAGTCTCCGCAGGTGCCTCTGCGGTTGGCGACAGCTCGAGTGGAGCTATCCTAGAGCCCGTCCAGCCCATCCTCAGGTCTTGACTCGGTTCACAGACCATCTCCACCTGGCCTCCCTTCTGCGCCTTTCCCGACAAAGCCCTGAAGTGGATAGAGTCCAGCGGAAGGCGAGAGAAGTAAGGCTCAAAGAGCCGCAGAGTAGGAAGGTAGCCTCTGCGAGCACAGGTAGGACGGGAGAGGCAGCGGGAACGGTGGAGCGTGGTTCTCTGCTGGGACAGGACGAGTGGGGCCCGAAGCAGTGCCTGGGACTCACCTGCAGCTCCAATGCAGGCGAAGATCAGCAGTGGATTCATGGTGGCGATGTGTGGATGAGTGGGTGATGGAGAGCCTTTATACGTCCCGAGAAGAGGGAGGGGTGCGCGTGAGGGTGCACGGTCACCACCCCTGCCAGTACAAACACACCTGCCGCTTTCCCTTCCCGGGGTCCTGCATCCGTTCTGCTGTGTTTGGCCACTCTGTGGATTCATGACCTACCGGTGATAAGGAAACTTACCAATTCTGAGGACAGGGAGGAAGCCTAGCTGATTCCCAGGAGGGTTCTGGGATGAGGAAAACGGGGGATGCCAAGACCCCCCGCGTTGCACAGCTGGATCTTCTTAAGCTGAGATGAGGGTCGGGAGGAGGCAGAAGGACCTGAGCCCCTAGGAACCCTCTGACCTCAAGGAGATTTGCTCAACTTTAAGGAGGGGCTGACATTTGGGCACTTGGCTGCCTCGTGCCCTGGAGTCCCATGAGAGGAGATACGTCCTGACAATGCCACACCTGTAAGCATGAAGACAGACTTATCAAGTTTATAGCACTCGGTAGGATGGTCCAATCCAAAGCCTTGGGGAACCAGAATCCCAACATCCAAAGATGATGCGATGGGAGAGGCAGTTTCTTGGGAGTCTGGGCTTGCAGCTGGCTCTGCTTCCTACCCAGGCTTGTGGAAGGGGCGCTTTTGGAAGGAGGAGGGGCCAAAGGTTAAGTAGGTGTTTATCTGCTCCGTCTGGAAGACCAATGCCACATTTCTCTTCTTCCTCACTATCAAGACACTGGTCTTACTCCTGCTGTGGTGGGCTCTCCTCAAGCTGCCTCGCAGTCGCCCTAGGAAACTGCACTAAGAGTGATGAAAATTGTCCCCACCTGCTAGAATCTGACAGTCCGAGCTAAAAATACACGCTCCAGATAAGATAATAGAAAAGGTTTGAACAATGATGAATCTGGGTCCTAATCAGAGAATCAGCAGTAGGTAGAAAGACCGGCACACGATAAAGGTCAAGTATTGGGTGGTTAATAACAAAGTTGAAGTGTGTGTGTTGGGGGGGGGGGTGGGAATTCTGGAATTTTCTTTTTTTTTTTTGTCTTTTTGCCTTTATGTAGAGCCACCCCCGCGGCATATGGAGGTTCCCAGGCTAGGGGTCTAACAGGAGCTGTAGCCGCCAGCCTTCGCCACAGCCACAGCCATGCGGGATCCGAGCCGCGTCTGCGACCTGCACCACAGCTCACGGCAATGCCGGATCCTTAACCCACTGAGCGCGGCCAGGGATCGAACCCGCAACCTCATGGTTCTTAGTCGGATTTGTTAACCACTGAGCCACGAAGGGAACTCCATGGAATTTTCTGTCTTTAATGCAGTGGGACTATTTTGCTAGGCTCAGGGCAGAGTGGGTTTTCCCAGAACAGATCTCAATTCGCAGACCGCTATGGCCCATTAAGACACGGGACCCTGTAATTTATTGAGGCCTGGCCTGGCCAGAAGGATGTAGAGACGGAACTGGTATCTGGGCTTGAGTGCAGTGATGCGAGCCAGGTGGAGGAGGCTTCTTATGAAGAGACTGCTTCCCAGCTCCTTGGAGCTCAGGGCCCGTAACAGGCAGACTTCAAATTTGAATTGTCAGAAAGGTAAAAATGAGTGGCTATACTGGAGTTGGTGAGAAAAGTCCAGAAGTCTAATGGTGAGCATGGAAGTAGGTTGGAGGGCTGGAATAAGTGGAAATAGAGTGAACTGGGGGCAAGGCGGGGGTGGGGGGAGCCACTCGTGGGTGGAGGGGACCCATGGGGTGTCTTCCAGGCCAGTGTCTGCCCAGCTGGAAGCCAGCTTCTCCACGACAGGACACCTGCCACTCAGGGCTGCCCCCTTTCCCCACTGCACACCTTCTAATCCCTGAGGGGCTCATATCGAGCTGGAAACAGTGCTGTGTTCTTCTCGTGCCTGACAGCTCGAGGATTAAAGCGTTTTCACCCACACAAACAGCAGGGGTCTGCTGATTTTCATTTGTGTTGCTTCAAGTTTAACTTTTCATACACATTTTCATCGCGGTGGGGGTTGGGGGGCAGAATGCCATGATTTCCATTTACAGAAAATGAGACCGGGGGTCATAGAAAGGTTCTGATCTGCTCAAGAATAAAGATGTGTAAATAGCTTCAAGGGTACTGGAAGACCTGGGCAAGCTGTGAAGTGTGGGAATCACTGCAGATGGCAGTTAAAGTGTCAAGCCAGGGGACAAACTACTTCCTGACCCATCTGGATGCTTGTCTTTCTGGCAGAAATAGGAGGTTGAATTAATCTTCCACCTGGCACCTGGCCTTGCAGCCCTGCCTTGCCACGGCCTTGTGTCCATCTAAGGTCACATCAAAGGCATGGGTCACATACCTCCCTGTGGCCACTGGGAGCTATGCCAGGTTGTGGAGCCTCCATAATAGGTTTTATTTTTTTTTATGAAATACCACCAAATATGCTATTTTATTTTAACTTTTGGTTTATTCTGTTTAACTTTTATTTTGTTTAACTTTTGTATTATTTTGTTTAACTTTTGTTTTATTCTGTTTAATTTTTATTTTGTTTCCCTTTTGTATTATTTTGTTTAACTCTTGTTTTATTCTGTTTAACTCTTATCGTGGGGTCCCCACAGGAAGTCCTGCCCTAGGGGATAAGGAGGAACCCTTCTTATCGACACCATTCTGCCCTTGGCAGGAATGGCGAGGTAATCCTTGGTAGGAAATTATCTTAGGAAAAGGGAGAGAGTGTTTGGATTGGTGCTTATGGCTTTGAACCTGTCTGAAAGGGAAGCCCCAAGTTCTCGGGCTTTCAGTGTCTAAAGCCTTAAGACTAGACTTCTCCTGAGGCTTTCCACGCCCCCTTAGACTGAACTGTCACACCCCAACACAGTATCAGAGTTCTCATCAAAGCAGTAGGAATCACCTTACAGGCAGAGCAGAGGGAAACGAGTGGAAACTCTTAGTTCATACCCTAGGCTCAGGTGTGGAAGATGGATCTGGATCTACCTTTGCCCAAATTCAACTCGGATATGTCTATGCAGTTCTTGGCACTCTTCACTCTGAACTTTGGATTGCTTTGTCTGTTTCTCTAAGACGTGCTCTGGTTCATACTCAGTGCTTATGTGTCTGAAGCCACTGCCTTTTAGTTATGGTAAGAGTGAATAGTTTCTGTGTGCTGACTCTACCAAATGTTGTGTGAGTCTTTCATGGACCTTTTTTTTTTTTCACTTTATTATCACAGCCACCCGGGGGCTGGCCATTTCAGAGATGACAAGATGGGCTTTATAGAAGTGAAGTAACTTTATCAAGGTCATACAGCCAGTGAGTTGTAGGGACAGGATTAAAGCATGGCAGCCAGCCTGACTTCTCTACCGAAGAATGTTTTTTTTTGCTTTTTTTTGTCTTTTTGCCTTTTTTATCTAGAGCCGCACCCACGGCATCTGGAGGTTCCCAGACTAGGGGTCTAACAGGAGCTGTAGCTGCCAGCCTTCACCACAGCCACAGCCACGCGGGATCCAAGCCGTGTCTGCAACCTACACCACAGCTCACGGCAACGCGGGATCCTTAACCCACTGAGTGAGGCCAGGGATCGAACCCACAACCTCACGGTTCTTAGTCGGATTCATTAACCACTGAGCCACGACGGGAACTCCTCTACCGAAGAATGTTTGTCTTCCAGTCCTCTTATCTGATCCTCAGACAGCCTCATGAGGTGGGCAGCAGATACCCTTTTCTTCTTTTTACTGAATTAAAAAAAAAAATCTAAGGCTAAGAGGTCATGTGAATGTTCCAGGATCACCTGGCTAAGGAATCCGTAAGTGACGCAAGAACCTGTTTCTATTGATGATAAATTCGTTTTCCACCGTGTTGCTACATAGTGGAGTCTTTCCGACCTCCCATTGGTCCAAAAGGCAGGGTTTTGTCAAATTCCAAATCAACAGTTTCTTATTAAGTCCCAAGTCCCTCCGGTGGAGCTCAGGCATTTCTCCTCAGCTCTTGGTCACTTCCTCCTTATGCCCCGCCCACCATTCTTAACCACCTCCAATCAGATCGTCCATTTCTTGGCTCTCTTGCCTCCAAACTCTCCGTTTCTTTCCGCCCCCATTATTTTTTTTCCCATACCACTTATTTTCCCCGTTGTTCATTTCTCTTTATCCAATGAGAATTATTTTCTTTATCTCAGCCTGGGAATCACTGGATCTGAATAGTGAAGGAGTGGTCTGTATGATCTAGAAAAACGGAAGGGCGAGACAGAGGCTATAGGCACAGGCCAGTCATTGGCTGGTTGGTTAAACAGAGTAGCCCCCCACCTCCTCCCACCCACCTCGTGCTCCCCACCTTGAAGCAAGGAGGACACACAGGTTTTACGCCAGGCGGGGGAGGGGGTCTATTTGCATATTTTATCTGTTCTTCAGGCTGATATAGAGGGCTAAGTGGGGAAACTTCTAGAACTGAAAACTTTTTATCTAAAGATAGAATGGTTCCGAAAAATTTAAAAATTAAAAAAATAATATAGGAGTTCCCATCATGTCTCAGTGGTAACCAACCCAACTAGTATCCAAGAGGACGTGGGTTTGATCTCTGGCTTCATTCAGTGGGTTAAGGATATGGCGTTCCCGTGAGCTGTGGTGTACGTTGCAGACCCAGCTAGGATCTTATGTTGCTGTGGCTGTGATGTAGGCCGGCAGCTGCAGCTCCAATTCGACCCCTAGCCTAGGAACTTCCATATGCCAAGGGTTCAAGTCTAAAGAGACAAAAAAAAAAAAAAAATTGGTTTCTGTAACATAATGCTCTTTCTGTTCACATTTTGGTCACTCCCTGTCTGGTCCCTGGGCTTATTAAGTAACTCCGTATTCTACTGAAGAATACGCAGAGGAAAGCCAGGAGAGTCCAGGAGGAACAGCCATGTGGGCTGTCATTACTGGAGCAGCCATGACTTGCTCCATGATACTCTCAGAGTCCAATAAACAGCGTGTGTAATTATTTTTCTAAGTCACATTAGATCCAGATTGAGCCCCACAAGCCAAGTTCAGTGATAAGCCCAGTCCATGGAGCTTCCTCCACTTCATCTGGCTTTCAAAAACTCTAGACTGTAAGGTCCATTTGGAAGGCAGTCAGCCGGTCAATCCTACGGGCTGACCTGTCCAAGAGGATCTTCAAAAGGCTCCCAAGGCTCAGAATTGAGCGTTCAGTCCACACAGGCACCAACACAGGTTCCAGTTCGAGGACCATCCGAGTTCAGGGCTGCTGTGTCTGAGCTGGATCTAGAACCCATCACGTCTGTGCCCTTTTCTGGCCTCGGGTGGAGGTCAGTAGAGCGGACTGGCACATGTTTTGGGGCCACCATTCTACTTAAACAGAAAGGTGAAAGCCTTTGTTCCCTGCCCATTGGAACAATCTAGTTTCTTTCTTTCCTTCCTTCTTTCTTCCTCCCTTCCTTCCTTTCTTCCTTTCTTTTCCTTCCTTCCTTCCTTTCTTTCTTTCCTTTTACTTCCTTCCTTCCCTCCTTCCTTCCTTCCTTCCTTCCTTCCTTCCTACCTTTTTTAGGGCCATACCCACGGCATATGGAAGTTCCCAGACCAGGGATCGAATCTGAGCCGGACCTGTGACCTACTCCACATCTGCAGCAATGCTGGGTCCTAAACCCACTGCACCACAGTGGGAACTCCATAGTTCACTTCTTTTATTCTTTTGGCTGCACCCATGGCCTGCAGAAGTTCCTGAGTGAGGGGATCGAGCCCAAGCCACTATGTGACAATGCAGAATCTCCAAATCCTTAACTGCTAGGGCACCAGGAATCTCCTGGTTCATATTTTAATGGACTTACAACGTCTAAATTCAAATGCTTTTGTGGAGTCCTCCTTTAGGGAAGTCCGTATTGCTTCGGCAAATGTTTCTTTTCTTCTGCATCATATTTTTGTACTCAATGTATTAGTTTGCTAGGGCTGCTGTAACAAAACACTGCAGTCCAGATGTCTTAAACAATAGAATCTATCTCTTACCATTCTGGGAGGTAGAAATCCATGATCAACATGTTGATAAAAGGAATTTGCACATATTGAGGTATAGGGAAGTCATTCTGGCTTATACGTGAGTTAACTTGAATTTTGTGCCAACTGAAACAGCCTGTTTGTGGCCTATCTAACATACATTGTACATCTGCTTTAATGATTAAAGAAAAGGGCATATCAACCAGCAGGAAAGAATGTCCATGTTAACAATAAAGATTAGGAGTTCCCGCGGTGGCGCAGCAGAAACGAATCTGACTAGGAACCATGAGATGGCAGGTTTGATCCCTGGTCTTGCTCAGTGGGTTAAGGATCCGGCGTTGCTGTGAGCTCTGGTGTAGGTCGCAGATGCAGCACGGATCCTGCGTTGCTGTGGCTGTGGTGTAGGCCAGCAGCAACAGTTCCGATTAGACCTCTAGCATGGGAACCGCCATATGCCGCGATGTGGCCCTAAATGCACAAAAAGACAAACATTAATTAATTAAAGATTAAATGCCTCCCTTCCTGAGACGCAAAGCTTGGACTCCTTCAGTGAAGACTCCGTTCTTCGAAGCCATCTCAACTCTCTGTGTCTGTGCTCATCTGTTTTGGACTTTTTTTTTTTTTTTGAAGGAATTCACTCCTCACTTGTTTCGTATTCTTTGTTCTGACAAGACATAAAACTGTGCTGAAAACCATGCTTCTCTGCAATAGTTTCTCCAGTTATCTGAGAGGTTGTCTTCCAGGCTACAGTCCTCAGTTTGGCTCAGATCAAACTTGTTTTTATTCCTGTTACAGATTATTCTTGTCTAGAGTTGTCAACAGGGTTGGTTTCTCCTGAGGCCTCTCTCCTTGGCTTGCAGATGGCTTTCTTCTCACTGTATAGTCAAGTGGATTTTCCTGGTGGGCAGAAACCTGGTGTCTCTCCTTGTGCCCCAGTCCCTCCCACAAGGGCACAGCCAGGGTGGATTTAAGCCCGTCCTAACAGCCTCATTTTAATGATCTCTTCCCTTCCTTTTCTTTCCTTTCCTCTGTCTTTCTTTCTTTGGCCACATGTGCTGCATAGGGAGGTTCCCAGGCTAGGGGTCGAATCAGAGGAGTAGCCGCCTGCCTTCGCCACAGCCACAGCCACGCGGGATCCGAGCCGCGTCTGCAACCTACACCACAGCTCACGGCAACGCCGGATCCTTAACCCACTGAGCGAGGCCAGGGATCGAACCCTCATCCTCATGGATACTAGTCAGATTCATTTCGGCTGCGCCACAATGGGAATTCCCAAAAGGGGCTTTTCAAAGTTAAGACCAGTCGTGTGGCAGGTAGCAGAGAGTATGGCTTTCCACCAAAACTCTTTGCCTCTGCCTTGTGAATCTCTTACTGGGGACTGCCAAGGGCTCCACAGGCTGTCCCTATCAGCAACGGGGCACTTCAGGAACAACTGGGCCTGCTTGGTCCATGGCCCAGGCAGCTGAGCAGCTTCCACGAGAGCCTTGTTCTGCTACAAAACTCTCTCTTGCACTGCCGCAGTCGTGCAGATCACAAAGTCAGTGGCCCAGAAGGGTGGGCTCCCAACAATAGCTGTGTGTTAACTCCAGAATCCAGAGTTCCACAAATCATCGTCTCCTCACGGTGGATGATTTAAGATGCAGAAGCAGGGAGTTCCCGTTGTGGCTCAGTGGTTAACGAATCCGACTAGGAACCATGAGGTTGCGGGTTCGATCCCTGGGCTCGCTCAGTGGGTTAAGGATCCGGCGTTGCCGTGAGCTGTGGTGTGGGTGGCAGACGCGGCTCGGATCCTGCGTGGCTGTGACTGTGGCGAAGGCCGGCGGCTACAGCTCCTGTTAGACCCCTAGCCTGGGAACCTCCATATGCAGCAGGTGTGGCCCTAGATAAGACCAAAAAAAAAAAAAAAGTACTTACAGGGTACTGCTGTCACTTGGAGACAAACTGTATCTGGTTGTTACTATTTCTCAACATGCCTCCGAAGGAGTTTTGTCCTCGGCTTCCAGTAAGCACCCTTCCTGTCTGTGGATGAGGCCCTGCAGCTGGTCCTCCAGAACCCGTCCCCAGCCCCCGCTTACTTGTCACACCCATTTCTCACCCACCAGCACACAGACAGCTGCACCTGCCTGGGAGCTGTGGTTTCCCCCCTCCAGCCTGCCTCCCAGGCTTCTCAGATACACCTAGAAGGGAGCCCGGTGGGAGCGAGCTGGGTTCTTGCCGAGACCTTGGATCTGTGCCCAGCACTGTGTCTCCAGCGCTGCAGAAGTAGGAGCTGCTGTCTTCGGGGCTCACGTCGCTCACGGTCAGAGTTGAGAACTGCAGGTCTGGGCGGCTAATGGGAAACTTTTCCTGGGTAAATCCACTCTCGTAAGTGGCCTCGGAGCCCTGATTCGCAGCTGCCATCAATGTCAAGCTTTGTCCCGGAAGCTGACGGTACCAGTACATGTAGGCGAGCTGGCTATCAACTTGACACTGGATCATCACAGAGGTCCCGCGTTGCCGGATAACCCTGCTTGGCTTTTGAGTGAGAAGAGCACTGAACCCGGAGCCTAGTTTCAGAGAGACAGAGAAACCCATGAGGGCGGACAAGCTTGTCCCCAGGCAGGAAGGTCTTTTACTATTTGCTCCAGTATTTTCTTGGCTCCCAAAGAACCCTGCAGCACTGCCTCCTTTTTTTTTTCCTTTTTTCCCCCTCTCTTCCTGCATCAGCATCCTTTAATCCAGCATGTTTCCCACCCTCTGATGGGTGGCCTCAGACCCTCTACTCCTCTCCACGGCATCAGCATTAACCCCAAACTTTCCCAACGGAGAAGGCCATACCTAGTCCCAGGAGAAGTAGCAGGAGAGTCAGCATCTTCAGATGATCAGCCTCTCCTCCTCCCTGAGAAAAGATACTAAGGAGTGAAATTCAAGTTCCTGTATCCTCATCCCCACCCGCTCTCTGCTCCCCTCCTGTCATAAGAAGTTGAGCGGGGAGACTTTGTCTGCCCCCTGGTGGAGCTGGGTGGTTCTTCACTTAGGCTCCATCTTCATTCAGGAGTCTGCTGGTGGGCAAGCACCACCCATCGTTAGCAAGCACCACGGCTGTGAATCTCTCTGGGTATAAAGCAAGGATGGGGAGTTCCCTTCGTGGCTCAGTGGTTAACGAATCTGACTAAGAACCATGAGGTTGCGGGTTCGATCCCTGGCCTTGCTCAGTGGGTTAAGGATCCGGCATTGCCGTGAGCTGTGGTGTAGGTTGCAGACGCGGCTCGGATCCCGCGTTGCTGTGGCTGTGGCAAAGGCCGGCAGCTACAGCTCCTGTTAGACCCCTAGCCTGGGAACCTCCATATGCTGTGGGTACAGCTCTAGATAAAGGCAGAAAGACAAAAAAAAAAAAAGAATTTACATGAGGGACAACACATTGATTGGGCAGGTTAATGTCCGAATGGCCCCCCAGCTTGGGAAGCGTGGTGAGTGGGGCCTGAAAAACTACCTCTGCTGTCCTGGCCAAGATGAGGGCCTGCGGGCTTGGCTCCTCCTTACTGTCCGCCCAACTCCTCATCGGCACACACGTGTCGCAGGAGCAGCGGAATTCAGGCCTGAGTCACTCTCCCTCCTGCACCTGCTCTTTTTGTGCAGAAGGGATGGGGCGGTGCAGCGCTGTGGATTAGCTGCTGGCGCAGAGGTACACAGATGTCTGGTTGGTGCTGGCAGATTCCAGGGTCAGGAGAAAAACCTCTCTCTTCTCCCTAGAGACATTGTAACCGTAGGGGGCATCTCCGTTCTCAAGGAGGTTAGCGTCATAGGAGAAATGGAGCAGCTGCAGCCCCAGACCCGGGTCTTGCCGATACCAGAACATTCTCTCGTGGTTTGTGTCCTGCACACATTCTAGCAAAACTTTCTGTCCCATTCTTTTGACCAGATATCTTGGAGTTTGGGTTATTTTTGCATCCATGAGGCCTGTAAAAGAGGGACGAAGGAGTTAAAAAAAAAAAAAGAGGCCACCAGGAAGATCGATAAGGGAAAAATCTTGCATCTGGGCTCTAGAAATAACAGGACAGGGCTTTGTCACCAATTCTCCAGACTCACCGACTCCCAGGAAACAGAAGGCACAGAGGAGCCTGGTTCCCATTGCAGGTTCAAGGCCAGAATGAGTCTTCTCCCAGGTCCCTGTGATAGGCAGGCTGGCTATGAAGTCATTGTCCCGCCCACACTCATTATTCCACTAGATTCTAGAGAATGGTGGAGGTGCTAAAGTGAGACCCAGCCCTTTTCTTCTTGGGAGTGTGTGTGTGTGTGTGTGTGTGTGTGCGTGCGTGTAAAAAGCTCACACAGTCTGTCGTTAGTGGCAATCTGTAGAAGAACTTGCTTACAAGGCAGGCCTTCGGCTTGATCTGGGAACTTGGATTTTGAGAGTGTGCTCACTGTTCCATGACAGGGGAGTGTGGTTCATTTTGCCTAGACCGCTTGCACAGACAATGCAGTGTATGCTGAATCCTGCTTTGTTGCTTTGAGTCTGGATTTCAGTATGGGCTAGGCAGGTGGTGCCTATGTGCCGTGAGCTGCATTCGTCCGCTAGAGCTGCCATCATAAAGCACAGTAGACTGGGCCACTCCACAGGAATTTATTTTCTCACTCTTAAGGAAGGAAGAATTTCAAGATCAAGGGGCTGGCAGGCCTGCTTTCTTCTTCTTCTTTTTTTTTATCTTTTTGCCTTTTCTAGAGCTGCACTCGCGGCATGTGGAGGTTCCCAGGCTAGGGGTCTAACAGGAGCTGTAGCCGCCGGCCTTCACCACAGCCACAGCCACGTGGGATCCGAGCCGCGTCTGCGACCTACACCACAGCTCATGGCAACACCGGATCCTTAACCCACTGAGCGAGGCCAGGGATCGAACCCGCAACCTCATGGTTCTTAGTCGGATTCATTAACCACTGAGCCACGAAGGGAACTCCAGGCCTGTTTGCTTCTGAGGCCTTTCTCCTTGCATGGTAGGTGGCCGTCTTCTCCCCTTCTCCTCCTAGCGTCTTTCTTCTATATGAGTGCGTCTGTGGCCTAAGTTCCTTTTCTTATAAGGACACCGGTCTTATTGGAAAAGGGCCACCTCAGTGACTCCATATGACATTAATTTCTGCTTTAATGACCATGTCTCCAAATATCACCACCTTTTGAGCTCCTGCGGGGCTAGGAGTTCATCCCATGAACTTTGAGGGGACATGATACAGACCCTAGTACCAGCCACCCAAAATATCTGGGATGCTGAGTCTCTGAGGGGCTTCTCTGGGCAGAAACATTGCATACAGTTTGCTGCGTTGTCATTGCTGGGGTGAAAAACGCATGCCTTCCTGGAATAAGAGCATAGGGACATCCCACAGACATTCTCCCCAAACCCCACCTCGGGCTTCTTCCCTTTATGGTCTTCGGTGCGTCTTACGAGGTCTGCGTGTGTGATCTGAGCTGTGCGCACAGCCATGTGCTGGGACCCACGAGTCCTCCCTTGAATCTCCGAAAGTAAATCTCCCTAAGTGGGTATTCTTTTTTCGTGACCAGCTCTGATTAGGAACACTTACTGTCTCTCTCTCTCCACATATACTTCCTGCCCAGCAGGTTTACTTATCTCTACCATATTGCTTAATGAGAGTAACTTTTACACGTAGTGTATCGGTTCAGACTTGGGCGCTCAAGTGCCTGGCTTTCACATCTGTTCTTTGACTTACTGGCTGTGGGCAAACTCTGGGCCTCAGCATCCTTATATGTGTAAGGGGACTAATAAAAGTACCAGTTTCACAGAGTTATGGTAAGAAGGCGACAAGAGGATACATAAATTGGTCATAACCATGCAGGGCTCAGTAAATGTAGCCATTAAAAGCACTGGAGTTTCCGTTGTGGCTCAGTGGTTAATGAATCCGACTAAGAACCATGAGGTTGCTTGTTCAGTCACTGGCCTCGCTCAGCAGGTTAAGGATCCGGTGTTGCCGTGAGCTGTGGTGTAGGTCGCAGACGCGGCTCAGATCCCGCAAGGCTCTGGCTGTGGCGAAGGCCGGCAGCTGCAGCTCCTGTTAGACCCCTAGCCTGGGAACTTCCTTATACCGCGAGTGTGGCCCTAAAATGACCAAAAAATAATAATAATAAAAAATTAAAAAAAATAAATAAAACAAGAGCTCTCCTGGTCCTGGAAAGCAAAGGGCAGACTAACCTGGTGCCGCAGGGAAGTCTAGGTTGAGAAAGAAGATATTGCAGCTCTAGGTCCTGATATAATGGAGAGCACTAGATTTGCGTGTTCTGCGTAAGTATAAAGGGGCTCTGACTCCATCACTTTCTCAGAGGCTCCTCCGGGATGGGGGCCACTCGTGATGACTTCCAGGAACTAAGAATAAGTGATTGGAGGCAGGCGCTATTTCACAGGGAAGGGTCCTGGGTCTTAAAACCTCCACCGACAACTCTGACTTAATTAGAAGGCTATGTGTATTGAGAACATGATAAAAGAGTAAGGAAAACCCAGCTTGGACCCAAGGGGCAGCACTTTTGGTAGTTCATAAATGTCTAGACGAATCTTTCAAAGACGAGAGGATGGTCCCCCCGAAAGCCCACGTGTATGACAACACAGGGGGATCCCAGGAGAGAGCTCAGCTTGGAGGAAGAGTCAGTGGAGACTGACCCCCGAAATACAGCTGCAGTTCTTGGAGCGATGAGCAGATTCTAAAGCTTGGCTGGGGTTTTGTTGCCAGAATTCGTGTCTCGGATGAGGCTCTCTGCCGTGCCTTGTTCCAAATTCCAATGACGGTCTTAGTGGTTGGCGAGAAATGTACGTAACTGAATCAACGTTTGAGCTCAAGTCTAAGTCAGACATTGAGGATCAAGACACACACCTGCAGGCTTGCCTTTCCAGCACCTGGAAGGGAAGAGGAAAGGGTGAGCCAAAGGCTTCCTCTTGTCCTTCACCAATAGAGGGGCCGCTGTGCAGGAAAATATATCCAGGGCAATGATGGATGGGACCCACTGGGAGCAGGGATAGGGTCTGCTTATTGCATGGCTTGGTAAATGATCCCAAGAAGCATTTGCAGCGGCTGTCAGGTATTTTAGGGCCTAGCAGAAAAAGGAAAGAATTCCATGGATACTGAGGTACCTAAGAGAGGTGACATGTAGCATGGACTAACTAGGGGCTAGGTTACAGAAAGACAAACCCTACCAGAGTCCACGATTTATCATGTTTACATGCCCATGTGAACACCCCTGGCCTCTCCCCACAATATGTGTGCAAGAAGACTTTGCAGGAAGCTTCAATCCTGGACCATCCGGAGGGGTGTTGGGCAGATGCTTTAAGACCTATTCCTTCGGTCCTTGAATACAATTCCTCAGTCCCTCTGGTGTGTATGGAGATTAAAAAAGTAACAAAGATAGGCATGTCCCTGGTCGCATTAACTTCAAGACACCTTTTTTTTTTTTTGCTTTTTAGGGCCACACCCAAGCCATACGGAAGTTCCCAGTCTAGGGGTCCAATTGGAGCTACAGCCGCCAGACGACACCACAGCCACAGCAACGCCGGATCCACCTGCGACCTATGTAAGCGGGGCTTAAGTACAGAGAAATGAGACACCAAGGCTTTTGACCAGGAAGCCGCATTTATTCGTGCCGGCACTGGCTCAGTGGATTAGCAGCCAGAGACGGCAATGGCTCAGCGGATTAGTATCCAGAGACCGAGCCTAGGTCGCAGCAGGTCGCCGCCTGACATAGCCTACTTGCTTTCCCACTACATCTAAGTTTCTCTGTCCCCCTTATCAGGTATAATATAAATTTTAGGCAGGTAACTATAGATGCACCTGTGCTCAAAGATATCTATTATGCTGCATTACCACAGAACTACGCATGCGTGTACAGATGCCCGTGCGTCTCCCTCCCACGGCCCCTCCCACCACATCTACACCGCAGCTCGCAGCCAGGCCAGATCCCCGATCCACTGAGCGAGGCCAGGGATCAAACCTGCATCCTCATGGATACTAGTGGGATTCGTTTCCGCGGCGCCACCCTGGGAACTCCCTCGGCGTACACTTTACCAGCAACAGTGCAGGCTGTCTTAAGACCCCACAGCAGAGGAACTGACCCGATCAGGGATTCAAGAAAAGCTTCCCGATGGAAAGGATTTCTGAATCGGTAGGAGGAAAAATTGTTAGAAATTTCCAGTTAGGAGTTCCTGTCGTGGCTCAGTGGTTAACGAATCTGACTAGGAACCATGAGGTTGCAGGTTCGATCCCGGGCCTCACTCAGTGGGTTAAGGATCCGGCGTTGCCATGAGCTGTGGTATAGGTTGCAGACGCGGTTTGCATCCCGCGTGGCTGTGGTGTAGGCGGGTGGCTACAGCTCCTGTTAGACCCCTAGCCTGGGAACCTCTATACGCCACGGGTGCGGCCCTAGATAAGGCAAAAAAAAAAAAAAAACACCCAGAAATTTCCAGGTAGAGGAGGAGAGGAAGGGTGCCCTAGGTGGTGTAAAGGTGCTTGGTGAGAACCCAGGACTGAGTCTCCGAAGGATGTATTTGGGGACCTGATGGCTGTAGAATGGAAAGCAGTTAGGTAACTGGAGGAAATTGGAGGGGAGACAGGTACAAAGACCGTATCCTGGCGGGTGCCGAGAGCCTCGTAAAGTAACATAAAACTTGAGACTTCAGCTAAGTTAATGAGACACAGATGGGTGTGAAGCTTAGGGGCTGGATTGTGGTTGGGGACAGGGAGCAAACCCGAAGTTCGTTAAGAAATCCAGGTACGAGACAACATTTTTCTGGACCGGCGTCATCAGTGAGGTTTAAAAATAACGATAATAATAATAATAATAATAATAATAATAAGGCCGCTTCCATGTGGAAACTAAAAAGACACAATGAACTTCTATGCAGAACAGACAATGATTCACAGACTATGGAAAACCTTTGGTTTTTCAAATAAGACAATCTGGGGGATAGGGGGATGCACCGAGAGTTTGGGACGCAAATGCTATCAAATTGACTTGTGATGATTTTTGTACACCTATAATTGAAATAAAATTCATTAAATAATGTAAAAAAATTAAAAATAAAATAATAAATTGAAGGTGAAATAATAATAATAATAATGATAATAAGGAGTTCCCGTTGTGGCGCAGAGGAAACGAATCTGACTGGTATCCATGAAACACTGCTGCGTCGCAGAGCTGCCTGGCTCCGAGCTCCCGCAGCTGGGCGAGTCCAGGAAGGTCTTCCGAGGGCGCTGGCGGTTGGGGAAGATTTCCTCTCGGTGGGGTTGAGCCTCCTTGCTCTTGGTGGCTGCTCTTTTTGTGCAGAGAGCAGCTGGCCGTGCCGCGCTGTGGATACACTGCTGGCGCAGAGGTACAAGGAAGTCTGGTTGGCGCTGGCCGACTCCAGGGTCAAGCTGAAGTTCGGCTTCTCTTCCCGAGAGGCACTGTAGCCGTCAGGGACATCTCCCTTTTCAACAGATGGATCGCTCCTTGAAAAGTAGATCAGCTTTAGACCCAGCCCTGGGTCCTGTCGATACCAGTACATCGCGTCGTGGTCCATGTTCTGAGAACAAGTCAGTGTCAATGACTTTTTGGTCTCCGTGATGCGGTGACTTGGGCTCTGGGTCACGCCGGCTTCCACCGGGCCTGTGAGCACAGGAGACAGGGCTAGAGACAACTGAGGAGGCCTCTGGTGCTGCAGCCTCTAAGACAGGGTTTGAGCAAAAGACCTGGATTCTCCAGCCAGGGCTTGCCCGTGGGGCCTGCGGCTCACCTGCTCCCAGGAGACACAGCAGGACCCAGCCCAGCAGCGGGGGATCCATGGCAGCGGCACTCGGGCTCTGCCAGCCCTGGTGCCCTTCGCTTTCCTTGAAGTTTTTCTGGAGCTCCTCCGCCCTCTTTCTCAGCAGAGAAGCCACACCCCTTTCCTTAGAGGCTTTCTGGCATGGCTTGCGGTCACTGCTGTTTCCTCACTGTCCCTTGAGGCTGCTGGCGTCTATGCATTTGACAAGGCCTATTTAGCACACGTGTCAGAGTTGAAAAACATTTCCTCGGCGTTCCAGTCGTGGCTCAGTGGTTAATGAATCCAACTAAGAACCATGAGGTTGTGGGTTCGATCCCTGGCCTTGCTCAGTGGGTTAAGGTTCCGGCGTTGCCGTGAGCTGTGGTGTGGTGTAGGTTGCAGACGCGGCTCGGATCTGGTGTTGCTGTGGCTGTGGCGAAGGCCGGCGGCTACAGCTCCTGTTAGACCCCTAGCCTGGGAACCTCCATATGCCGCGGGTGCGGCCCTCGATAAGCCAAAAAGCCAAAAAAAAAAGTTCATTAATGTAGAGATCGAGCAGTGGAGATGATCGGTTCACATCCTTCCATTATTTCCAGGTCAAGGTCACGGAATGAGGAGTGAAGTTGTGAGAGGCTTGGGAAAGGAAAAGGACTTTGAGGTGCTGTGTGTGAGAAGTAACAGGTTTTACACGAGGAAGCAATGGGTTACTCAGAGATGAGAGTGCATCTGTGGAGAAAGCCAAGGGAACGTTTTCCTGTTTCCTGTGGGCACGGGCCCCCCTGCAGGTCAGCACAAGGCAGCTGCGGAGGAATGTCCCACTGATCTTGAAAGACACCACTTGTGCAAGTCTCCCTGGGCAGTGCGGTGAGACCCAGGAGAAAGGTCAGGACGGACCGTGGCTGGACCATTCCCCGGCTTGGTAGAGACTGACCCCGGGAGCTTTCTGCCCAGATCGTGACCCAGAACACTCTGGCCCCTCGGGGCTGAGGAATCTGGGGGGATCTGCAGGGGCTTCTGGAGTTTGGGGTGAGGTTTACGAAGGTGGGACTTTTCTCTTTCGTGACTCCTTTTTTCGTGCAGTCTGCAGGTGCCTGCGTCGTACTGTGTATTCACTGCTGGCACAGAAGTATCTAGACGTGTGCGAAGGGCTGGTGGGCAGTAGCGTCAGGGGAAAACGATCCTTCCTTATTCTGGAGACAGTGGACTCAGATGGGTGCCCTTCGTTCTCTGTGGTATTAACCCCGTACGAATAGTGGATCAGCTGTAGCTCCATTCCCGGGTCTTGCCGATACCAGTACATATTGTCATGGCCCATGGTTTGAGAACATTCCAGCGTAATCTTTTTTCCTGTCCCGATTACACGGTGTCTCGGGGTCTGGTGGACACCGGCGTCCGTGAAGCCTGTGGGAAAAAGACAAACGCTGGCAGCAGAGTCCAGGATGAGCCTTAATGTGGAAGCCGGAAACAAACCGAGCCCGTGGGAAAATGGTCCTCCCGTGCTCAGCCATGGATCTTTTCCAGGACTGCCCCCTGGCCATTTGGGAAGCAGTTCCAAAGATCGATGTGGATTCAGAGGATTCTGTGTCTGTGACTCACCTGCACCCAGATGGAGAAGGGCCACATAGCGGAGGAGTCTGACAGCCATGGCCCAGGCAAGGCGAGAAGGGCGTCTGCCAGTCCCGGGGAGGTGGGGTGGGTTCTCAGTGACAGTCCTTAAGGCTGTGATGACACAGTGCCTGCAGACTTTCTGGGTCCTACAGCCATCCTGTTGATAGACAGGTGTCGTCTATATCCTTTTATCAGTCTACTATTTCTGTTCCCTTCTGGCATCCTTTTGGTTTACAAATAAGACAATCTGGGGGGTGGGGGGATGCACTGAGGGTTTGGGACTCAAATGCTATCAAATTGAGTTGCGATGATTTTTGTACACCTATAATTGTAATAAAAATCGTTAAGCAATGGAAAAAATAAAAAAATTAAAATTAAAAAATAAAGGAGACAAAAAAATTTTTATTAAAGTATAGTTGATAGTATTGTGTCAGTTTCTGCTGTACAGCGTAGCGACCCATATATATATATATATACACACTTTTTTCATTCTATTTTCATTCTGTTTTCATATTTTCATTCTATTTTCCCATGTTCTATCCCAAGAGATTAGATATAGTTCCCTGCGCTGTCCAGTAAGACCTCATTGCTGATTCTAAATGTAATAGTTTGCATCTACCAACCCCAAACTCCCCCACCCGTAGTTCCGGCCTTTGCTTTGACTGTGAAAGCTGGTCTCACATTAATAGGTGTCCAGGAAGAGGAAAGAAATGGGACTTTACTGCCCCCTGCTGAAAAAAAAAAGGTGGAAATGGTTGAAGAGTTATTTAGAGAGTTGGGGAGAGTCTTTCTGATGAATTTCTAAAAAAATTAGGAAGCAGAAAGTCCGAGAAGATTTTAGGGTGAGTGATGAGTGGATTAAAGTTCTCAGCCCCGATGGGACGTAAACTCTTCTACGTATCTCATCGTAGAAGTGATTCAAAAAGAGGGAGGCTCCAATGACACGTAGAGGTCAGGTCCAGAGTAGCTGTGAGAGAGGTTCAGGTCCTACTCAGACGGAGGGGTACCCGGCTGGGGGGTCGGGGGGTGCACCGAGGGTTTCGGATGGACATGCTGTAAAAATTCGGTTGTGATGACTGCTGTACACCTATAAATGTGATAACATTCATTGATTAATAATAAAAAAAGAAGAAGGCAGAATAAAAGTCTAGGGAAATCTCCTAAAAATGTCCAGTAGACATTTAAATGGAAGAGTTACAGCTCTCTAGAAAAGAGAGATTCCAGAAAGCTGGGAACAGAATTCCATAGAATACTGATTTTTTTTTTTAAAGGGCAAGTAGATGAAAGAGATCTCATAAAGGAGACTGGGGAGAAAAGTGTGATTTGTTTTCCCATTAAGACAGGTAGAACATGAAAGAAACTGGATTTTTTCTGAATCTGAACCATCACCAGATCCTGTGGATTCTTCTGTTGACAGAATTGAGGTAAGAAATCAAAGCACACAAGGAAGACAGCTTCAACCTGACCTTCAGGCGGATTTTTACATCAGGCTTGGCAGCCCTTGGTTAAGTGTTTTTGTGCCTAGGGTTCACGGGGCTCTTAGAAGGGCTTCTTCCTGCAGAGCAGTCAGAGTTTTTCCCCAACGCTTTGAGAGAAAGAGGAATTTCCAAGCTCCTAGCTTTGGCTCCGTGTTGGGCAACAGGCACATTTTTTGAAATTCAGCACATCCAGAAAATGAAACAAGCCTATATGCTCCTGCAGGTTAAGATCCAGCACAGATTCAACTATGGGGCAGTAAATGAAATATACTCTATTTTTTTTGAAATATACTCTTTTTTAGGGCCTCACCACAGGCTAGGGATCAAATTGGAGTTGCAGCTGCGGGCCTACACCACAGCCACAGCAACACAGGATCCGAGCAGCATCTGTGACCTCTGCCACAGCTTTCAGGATCCTTAACCCACTGAGTGAGGCCAGGGTTAGAACACATATCCTCATGGATACTAGTTGGGTTTTTTTGTTTTTTTCGGTCTTTTTGCCACTTTCTAGGGTCTCACTTGCAGCATATGGAGGTTCCCAGGCTAGGGGTCTAATCAGAGCTGTAGCCAATGACCTACGCCACAGCCACAGCCACGCGGGATCCGAGCCGCGTCTGTGACCTATACCACAGCTCACGGCAATGCAGGATCCTTAACCCACTGAGCGAGGCCAGGGATCAAACCTGCAACCTCATTGTTCATAGTCGGATTTGTTTCCGCTGTGCCACGATGGGAATTCCTGCCGTAGTTTATTCACTGCATCTGTTCTGAATTAATGCTATATCAGTTAGAGATGAGTAAAAATAAGATGCACTTTTCCCACTCAAATTCAAGGATTCCTGAATTCTATCATTGTACCATTTGGAGGTCCATGGGTCCCAGGTCAAAGATTTCTGCTTTAGAAGAGAATATTCTTTGTCCTGGAATCCATGCACAGGAAGTCTTAGGAAGTTCGTGCATGCTTAGAAATATTTTACCTACAGTGCAATCTCAGATTTGTTCAAGATGTCCTGATTTTAAAATATTAAACCACTCTTTAGACTGACTTACAGACCTAAGGTATGACAAGAACAGGACTTATTCTGATTGCATTCTGCTCCTGGGGACACGATTCCATTTTTCTTTTCTTTTTTTTTTTGTCTTTTTGCCTTTTTTGTCTAGAGCCGCACCTGCAGCATATGAAGGTTCCCAGGCTAGGGGTCTAACAGGAGCTGTAGCTGCCGGCCTTCACCACAGCCACAGCCACGCAGGATCCGAGCTTCGTCTGCAACTTTCACCTCAGCTCACGGCAACGCCGGATCCTTAACCCACTGAGCAAGGCCAGGGATCGAACCCGCAACCTCGTGGTTCTTAGTCGGATTCGTTAACCACTGAGCCACAAAGGGAACTCCGACACGATTCCATTCTATACCTGTCTTTGGACACATCATCTTTACTGTCAGTTGCCTTCATCAACATCATCATCATCACCTTCAATATCACGATGTATGCGCGATATCCGAGGGGCGTTATTGGAATAGTTGGGAGAGACAGGCTTTGCTGCACGAAAGAGAGAGGCTTAATTCAGACAGGCCTGTGATCAGAGATAAGAGCCCCCAAATGGAAGAGTGAAAGGATTTTGCAAAGAATGTACTTGACAGCCTTCCCTTACAATAGCGTGTGTACTAATTCTGAGACACTTCAGATCTCAGGGGGCACTTTTCTTTTGGACATGTTTTCTTTTAAGACCGTTCTAAAGGATTCAAGATCCTTGTTGCATTCAGTGTTAAGCAGTGCCATGTTTCAGAGGTAGCTCCAACTAGTAAAGAATGAAAAAGGTTATGTTTTTAAAAACCACTTCCCAGGAGTTCCCGTCGTGGCTCAGTGGTTAACGAATCCGACTAAGAACCATGAGGTTGCGGGTTCGATCCCTGGCCTCGCTCAGTGGGTTAAGAATCCGGCGTTGCTGTGAGCTGTGGTGTAGGTTGCAGACGTGGCTTGGATCCCGCTATGCTGTGGCTGTGGCTGTGGTGTAGGCCGGCAGCTACAGCTCCTGTTAGACCCCTAGCCTAGGAACCTCCATATGCCGCGCGTGTGGCCCTAGATAAGGCAAAAAAAAAAAAAACCTCTTCCCATAGTGCAAAAGATTTCACAGCCTGCCTCTAAAGTGGCAATTTTGTATCTGGGATACTGACCTGTGTGTGTGTGTGTGTGTGTGTGTGTGTGTGTCTGTGTGTGTCTGTGTGTCTGTGTGTGTGTGTTTCATAGATATATGAAATCATGAAAGAAGAAACCAAGAAATTAATTAAAACGGTTACCTACCTAGAAGGGGAATGAAAAAAACAATCAGGTAGAGAAGACATGGAGAAAACAAGAGAAAGAGGCGTTTTCACCCAAGTCTGTTCACCAAATGAATTTAGGGGAAAAAAAACCCCACAAAATACATGCAAGACATGGCTGAAAAAATATATAAAGCAATGCTGAGAGAAGCTAAAGACCTCAATAAAATAGTGCTTTGGGGGAGAGGGAAAACATTCTGTGTCTTGACAGTCATATTGTTACATGCATCTAAAAATTTATCAACCATATGGAAATATATGCTTTAGAACAGGCATGTTTTATGGCAGGTATGCTATACCCCAAATTGCTTCTAAAACTTGTGTAATTGTAGTGTTCAGGACAAAGGGAGTTGCTGAGTGTCCTGCTCTCGCAGGAAGAGCTCTGAGAAGCAGTCCTGAGCCCCTAAGGAGTCTGGGGTCGGGATCAAGGCCAAGTGCTGGCCCAGGTGACCAGGGGCCCTACAGAACACAGGTGACCTGCCAATGATCCTTATTCCCAAAGGCAGGCTTGGCCAGCTAAAAAGCACAGAATTACGTCCTTTAAGGTAGATTGTGAGAAACCCAGCAAGCTCCTATCCTATGTCTTTCCTTGGCCAGCTGCCCTGCAAACTGGGGAATCTGAGCCCCCTCTGCAGCTTTCTTCTGGCTCCTTGGGTGTCTGTGCCCATCAGCTGTTTTATTTTTTTAGTTTGTATTTTTTTGTCTTTTTGGCTTTATATAGAGCCGCACCCGAGGCATATGGAGGTTCCCAGGCTAGGGGTCCAACAGGAGCTACAGCTGCCGGCCTTCGCCACAGCCACAGCCACGCGGGATCCGAGCCGCGTCTGCGAGCTACACCCCAGCTCACGGCAACGCCAGATCATTAACCCACTGAGCAAGGCCAGGGATCGAACCCGCAACCTCATGGTTCTTAGTCGGATTCGTTAACCACTGAGCCACGAAGGGAACTCCCCATCAGCTGTTTTAAACATCCTCACCCAACAGGGCCCATTTACAAATGTTTCCTTCTGGGAGTTCCCTTCGTGGCTCAGTGGTTAACGAATCTGACTAGGTACCAAGAGGTTGCGGGTTCGATCCCTGGCATCGCTCAGCGAGTTAAGGATCCGGCGTTGCCGTGAGCTGTGGTGTAGGTCGCAGACGCAGCTCGGATCCTGCGTGGCTGTGGCTGTGGCGAAGGCCGGCAGCTACAGCTCCTGTTAGACCCCTAGCCTGGAACCTCCATATGCCGCGGGTGCGGCCCTAGATAAGGCAAGAAAAAAAAAAAAAATGTTTCCTTCAGTCGATGCTCTTGCAGGTTGGGTTTCTGTTAGTTCCTACCCACCTAACATACCGTTTATTTCCTGAGCTGGAGCCACATGAGTTTGTGTTCTAAGAACAGCCAGTGTTCAGCACTGTGGCTTCACTGCTGGCACAGAGAAACACTGCTGAGTCCCCAGCCTCGGTGGAATTGATAATCAGGCTGCAGGGGCCATTCTTGGAGCACTCGGCTGAAAATCGCTGTTTGAACACTTCTGTTTCTTGCACAATGTCACCATTCTGAAAGTAAACCAAAAACTCCAGTGCTCCTTCCAGCTTCTTCCGATACCAATAAACATACGAATGTCCCTTTATGGGGACACAATCCATCTCTGCTTTCTGTTCTTCTCCTTTGACCAGATGACCAGGACTCTGGGTGACCTCAGTGTCCACGGAGCCTGTGAAGGAAAGAGACAGGA